>JAOBYE010389646.1:0-14412 GCA_025403585.1 Parazoanthus swiftii
TATATTAGCTATAGTTGTCTTAGTTGTAGAGAAGTATACAATAAACATGTTGTTTGTCCACTTATCATATGAACATTGTTTGAAATTAGTTTTTTAATATATGCTTTCCTACGAACCGCCATACGTCCTTTAATCATTCAGCTCCGCTTTCATCGAGGCAAATATAAACTTTCATAAACTTATTGCTTTAAACCCTCATGCCATCCATTTCCCTTACTAATAATATCACTCAACTGATGATTATTTTATTTCCTAAATAGCCGTTATTACATGTCTGATAGGTATTTATTTTCTCCCAAAGCAGAATAATTAAATAATTGATCCAAAGAAAATTAGCAGATCAACAATTCAAATTTGGAACGAATCAAAAGTCTCACACAAGTCAGGTGCGTTTTCACTTTGTCTGTTGTCACTCCGTGATTCACCAAGGCCAAAGCATTCACAGCGGGTTTCAAAAGCAGGAAAATGATCTTGAAGTCGGTGTGTTTCTTTTTGCTTCTTCATTTATCCAACGCGACATATTTCAAGTGGTCAAACTGTGGTAAGTTTAGGGCTTCCATGTTCTCTCTTTTCATGTTTTGTTGTTTTTATAAGCATTACACGTCACAGAATTTTCTTATAATAGAAAAAGGCAGATAGAGTACACAAATCCTAAAACAAAAGAACAAAAGAAAATTGTAGAGAAACACATACAAATATGAAACATTGGGCGGACTTATCAAACCTGTTTCCCTTAACGCGTTCTGATCCCCGTCGAAGTGTTTCAAAACTTATCACTGACTGCAAACCCCGAAGATCAAAGTTCCATTTCAGTATTTGACACACCCTTTGGTTGTTGTATCACAAAAAGTTCAACTTCCAATTATTATTTCATTTTTTCCGTTTTTACGATTTGTATGATACAAATACTAAATATCGCAAATACATTTTAAAGCATTTTCTAGTGCAGATATCTGTTAAATAAATATACGATAGATTTAAGTGTAATTTCATTACTTAAGACAGGGAAAACAACGGGTGCTAAATTGATTGGTAACTGTCAATTATTTTAACGTACTCATTACAATTCCTGTCTTGGAGGAATTTTAAAAGTATGCCGGTTTTAAAAAGAGCAAAAGCAAGACAAAGGAGTTAAAAGACTTGTATTTCCTTTTGTTACCGAATTTACATTTCGAGCGTCATGTTCTCCACTAACCATTTTAAACTGACATGCATCTGAAGAAATAATGAATAAACATCTTCCTAACGAACGAACCTATTGAAGCTTCTAATTATAAATCACGTAATTTATACTTTGTTGAGTCAGCGCAAGAGGTGTTAAAAATCAAGACTAATATTCAAAAATATACCTATTTGCTTTCCCGTTTTTCTGTTACCAATGCGACACATTTATTACTTAGCAAAAGCATTTACCAACAATTGAGTAGATTTCATTAAAAAGGTTTTTGTTTTCATTACTCCAAAATTATTATTTTAGTTTTTGGTGTTCTTTAGTAATTTCTTGGACAATTCAGCCTAAATTTTTTTTTCACGGCTTATTTTAGTACATAATATAACTGTTCTAGTGGAAGGATTGGGAACTAAGAAAGAACATGAGCCAGAAATTGTTTCTCGTAAATTCGAGCCTCCGTCATCGTTCTTATATAGTTCGTTCTGATATAAGAAATGCATGTAAATGTTCTGGGAAAAATATCGATTTTTATAAAGCTAAAACAAAGCTTCAGCTTTAAATTGTTTTGAGCAAATTCGAGCCTCCGTCATCGTTCTTTTTTTTTAACCGTTTTTTATTTAGTTCATTCACAAGTTGTTACATTGTTACATATTTCATACAAGTATTTCTCAATTTATTTAAACAAAGCCCATTTGGAATTAAATTTTTCCTCGGAATCATTTTTAATTGCAATGAAATGCTCAGTATTATATTTGTTCTCCACTAATTGCTTAAAAGTTGACATGGTTGGAGGTAATCATCAGTCATCGTTCTTATAAAGCTCGTTCTGATATAAGAAACGCATGTAACTATTCTGGGGAAAATATCGGTTTTTATAAAGCTAAAACAAAGTATAAGCTTTAAATTGTTTTGAGCCTTAGTGCATCTTCATATAAGGTTTGTTCTTGTGAAGCAAAGAGCGTACAACTGTTCTAGAAGGGAAACTGGGTTTTATGGAACTCAGCCCAGTTAGACAAAGCTTGGGCCTGAATTTGTTTTCATATTTGCTCTTAAATTTGAGCCTCGATGTTCTCATAATGAAAAAAGTGTGTACAGCGATTAGTTTGCCGTTTGTTGCGGGAGGAGATGAAATTGCTGTCACTACCACTTATTCAGCTGAGTGACTGATCACTAGACATGTGACAGCAGTAAGTTATAAACGATATTTGTTATTTAAAGTTGTTAACTGATCCTCGCAGTTTGCAAACAACTATACAAACCACCTTGAATTATCGTACGATCTTTATTGAGCAGTTTAAAATTCGCTAGTCGTCTCCAGTTTTTTCATATTTATTTTGCAACTAAATACGCTGTTGTTTTAACGTTTGAGTAAAAATCATGCCTTGAATTGCTCTACAAATTATTTGGGTTTCTATTGGAAACTACAACCAAACTCTCGTGGCATTTTTCTCATTTAAGCCACGCAACACACACGTGCAAAATTGCTTAGTTTTCATATTTTATCGATTCTTTTTCTGCAATACTGAAACATAAATATTGAAACGTACTTCGTTTCCGCTTTCTTTAATCTGATTTTTGATATTATTTACTCCTGGCTTTCTGCTGGATGTTTTCATCCAAGTGAAAATGGATAAGAGAACATGTGGTGGCACTCAAAATATACATAAGAAAAAATACGGTGTTCCGTTTGTTACTCGGACTGCGAATTTCTGGTGAGTTCCCTTGGGAATGCAAAGGAATGAATTTGTACGTGAGCAGTAAGACTGCATGCTTCTCCGGAAGTTCAAACGAAGTTGGAAATATTTTGATCTCAGATTCTGGAAAAGAGACTATTTTCAAGCAACGACGGGAGTGAGTGACTAGCAGATTGCTCCGCTTATTAAATAAGAAAGATGCTCAGCCGAAACTGACCTCGACCGCGCTTAAGACGTTCTTAGGGCCGGCCAATGATTAAATGGAGAAACTCAGCCCGGCTAGGGGAGGAGGGGAGGGGGGTTTCTTGCTAACAAAAATTGACTTTCGTTTACATGTTAAAAGCTTCAGCCAGGGCTAGATTTTATCCTGGTCTGCACCACCCGGGCTTGGATTTTCAGCCCTGTCAAATGGGCTGAAGTTTCGCTTGTAATCACATTGAAATCCCAACCCGGGCTGAGAATGCCAAAAATCTGCGTTCATGTTTTCAAAGAGACAGCGGGAAAACCCAATCTTGCGCTTTGCGGTTTTGTACAATGACATGTCATAAACAAAGATGACGGACAACAGAAATGAAAAGAAAGCAAGCACATCAAAAATTAGGAAAACAACGGAAACGATAAGGTTCTGTTGGGACAGATATGATGAGATAGAGAATACCTTTGGTCTTACGCCCATTCGCCACTAAAACTGCTCTTTCGAAGAACTTGACGAGCTTGAACATGTCTTTTTTTTTAATCTTCCGACCCGAAGTGTGCGCTGCAAGAGCAGGGTTTCGTTTGCATTCAGTCATTTGATGGATCAAAACCATCCCCCCAAAATTGAACATTTAGTGCTAGAAGTAGCCCAAACTGGGAAAGAATCAATTTACTTGTTTTCAAGAGCAAGAGCCTTCTACGCGCCATTTGTTTGTTGTGATTGGAGACTTCCCCGCCCGAATGTTTGAGTATCAGCCCAATTTCGTCAATCTAATCGGAAACAAAACTCAGCCCGGGACCGGGCTGAATCTCAGCCTAGCTGAAAATTCGCCATGTAATCGGGCCCTGAGTAGCGGCGTTAGTAGGGCAAGTCGAAGAAAAAAATTGATATCCATTATTCTAATTAAAAACTGCAAACAACTGCAGGTGCGTGTCACTTCAATAATCAAAACATTAATCATGAACAGGCCTGTGTTTATTTATTGTGGACAGTGGACTGTAAAACGTCTGTTTTATTTTTCGTGAACACTCATATTTCACTATTACATTTTATTTTGAGCCAAACCATTGGATAGCACTTTCCTCGTGCTGTGACTGGTATTTTAACTCGGAAACAGTTCCCAATGACAGTGCTATTCACTTCTGGGCATGCGCGATAAAGTAGCGTCTCGTTTTGTTTCCGTTTCAAAAACTGAAAATCTGGTTATACAGACGAGGCAACTACATTTTCGAAACGTAAAAAGTAAAAAAAATTGGCTTATCTTAAACGGCAGTTTCTTTTTACTGTTTCAGCAGCGATGATAAAACTTTTGAAACAGAAGAAAACTGTCGAGTTACGAATTAAAATAGACGAAAATATTTTGCTATGATTTAATTCTAGAGTCTAGCGAGATTTTATTGCAATAAGAATTCTAGCTAATCATTTCCTCCACTTACCACGATTAATTATAGGAGCCAAAGAGAAAAGAAGTGTAGCTGATGAAATATCGAAAAACTCGAGTAACATTCGTTATGTACACGGCTGTGAGAACGGAGCCCCTGTCACCTTGTCCTGCAAAGACGGCTATAAAATAGCTGTGCTGTACGTTTTCTTCGGTCACGGTTACCATGGCAACACGGACACCTGTGACAGCAGCTGGCTTGGCCAGCGGTGCGGTACCCGTGGAGTCGCTCGCAAAGTGAAATATCTTTGTCAGAACAAGCAGAGATGTGTCATTGATCCCACATCGAAAGTTCTCGGCTCAACGTCGTGTACGTTCGGCTTAAAAGCCGATTTACGTATTAGGTTTAAATGCAACAAAGGTGAGGAAGACAAAATTACTTTTTATAAAAGTATTTTTTTCTAAAAAAAAAACTCCAGGTCCCGGTTGTTCGAAAGTGGGTTAGCGCTAAAAACCTTAACCCGCGATTGGGTTTACCTCCTTAAAGATTGGTTTGGGCTGTCGTTTCCGGTTTATGTAATATAATTTCCTTGGAGTGTTCTTCAATAATAATTTTGAAAAATGTGTTTCGAGATGAAGGAAATTTGTTTAAAGATTTGCCTAACCCCGGGTTAAATGTAACCGCTCTTTCGAACAACCGGGCCCAGTGAGTACTCAAACTCTGCAACTCCAAAGCAAATTTAGGAGTTTAAGTTGTTAAGGTGTCTAACAGAGGGACTACCACGTTTGTTATTTTTTTCTGTTGACATAACGTGAACAACTGCTGGATGGCTGACATAAACTTTTTGTATTCAGGAAGTTTCAGTTTATGTCAAACTTTAAATTTCCGACATGGCGTTCACCAGGTTCACTGTCTACGCCCTTTAATATAGGACAAGGGCCGGATCGCACAAGAGGGCCTGGGACTGATTGGGAAGGCGAGAAGAGGGGAGGCGGGGGTTCTTCTTAAATTAATTATATGTGTATTCGCTGCCTTGAGGGAGGGGTCCTCAGATCGATTTGCTCTAGAATAATTAAGATGCTAAGGTATTTTTATTTTCCTGATTAGTTTGTAAAAAGATGATCAGTAGAACTATATAAGGAACTATTGTAGCCGAGTTCCCTTTTGAATTGCTTCGAGATTGTCGGAAAGGAAGTACCATTATTAGGCTTCAGTTAACTCAGAAATAGGGAATAAATAGAAAACTACTTTTAAGGGTCTGGAAAATGATCAGCGTTTGAAAGTTCCAAGTTTGGACGACACACTTACTCAGAACGTGAATGAGTCTGTAAGATCTTCTATTCAACTGGTGAGCGACAAGGGCTTCAGAGGCGAAAGAAATGTTGAATCGAAAACAAAAAATACCAACTCTTCTGAAATGGTAAAATCGATAAAAACAACGAGAAAAGTTTTAGAGATGAAAACATGTTTAACATGGCGCGCTTTCTATTCGTTGGGTTTGACTGCGCATGTCTCGTCTGGCCGATAAGGGCTGGCCTAGACAGCGCAGATACACAAACCCGGTTTTTGACGGCATTTTAGACCTTAAAAAGATTATTCGAAAACAGAGAGAATTTATCACTTTTAACACTCTGGTGTAAATCACTGAATAATTTTGAATAAATATGACACTAATATACCAATTTCATTCAACCAGTAGTTTCCAGGTCTGGCTAAGGGTATATCAGATCAGCCGTTTGGCCCATGAATAATAAAACCCACAAATTCTTACGTCTGCATTCATCTTGGCTGGACACTTTTCATAAGACTTTTAGGAGTTTAATAAAAACATTTTGGGTATTTTTTTTGGGAAAATGGAGACTTACAGAACTTTTTGGGGATTATTCATTTTTTAACGATTGTCGTCGTAGAATCAAAACTACATGCTTCAGTTCACTTGCTCTGTATTTCTCTGAGCAGGGGCTTGTGCGACCGTGGACAATTCTACAAGAAGCTGTGAGTTGCCAGTTTCGTGATCACGAATAGAGAAACAACCTCGTATATTCAGCCATTTCAAGAAAGATGTTAACCGTTTTTGATTTTAATTTACTCGATTAATTTTTAAACAATTCCACCGGTTTGGGGATTTTTTTTAGAAATAAGATGAATCATGAAAGGTTTCGAAGCGGGGTCCAAATTTCATGTGGGTACCGACGAGAAACCAACAATCAAGAAAGAAAGTAGGTAGGTAGGTAGGTAGGAAGGTAGGAAGGAAGGAGGGAGGGAGGAATGGATGAAGGAAGGAAGGAAGGGAGGGAGGGAGGGAGGAAGGAAGGAAGAAAGGAAGGAGGGAGGAATGGATGAAGAAAACAAGGAAGGGAGGGAGGAAGGAAGATAGGAAAGAAGGAAGAGATGGAGGAAGGAAGATAGGAAAGAAGGAAGGAAGGAGGGGAGGTAGGAAGGAAGATAGGAAAGAAGGAAAGAAGGAAGGAAGGAAGGAACGAACGAAGAAGGAAGGGAGGAAGAGATGAAGGAAGGCAGGAAGGAAGGAAGGAAGGAAGGAAAGAAGGAAGGAAGGACAAAGCCAAGAAATTCTTTTTTTACTTTGTTTTGCAGAATATATACCCAACACATTCGTTGTGAATTCTTTGAATGTCTCTCCAAGTCCTCTGGCACTTCCTGGAACGGTCAACGTGTCAGTTTCTTTGTCAATTAATAGATATCTGGCAGGTTCTACTAAACTGAAAGTTAAGATACAGAAGAAGATTATTGGAATTTGGACAACTGTACCGTGCATTTCCAACTTTGGTTCTTGGTAAGTCTAGGTCTACGTATCTCATTGGCAGTTGTTTTCTCCCGTTCGAATGGAAAGTAAAACGTAACTGCAAAATTGCCTTTCATCTACGGATTACTCTTGATTCTTTTAACGTCCTCAAAAGCACTGCATTCACAGTAACCATGAACAAGTTAAAATCTAAGTTATAAACCAATAAGCTCAGATATGATTTGAAGAGTTTTTACTGGTGTTTTCAGCACCTACGACAACTTCTGTCAGATGTTACGAGGCGTCATGTTCAACAAGTGCGACAAGGAGATGGAGGCGAAAGGAGTACCGTGTGACTGTCCAATCCCGACCGGGACATTCACTGTACCCACCCAGACAGTCACTGTGACCAGTCAGCAGATCAGCAAGATTCCAGTCCCCAACTTCATAGTTAACGTACGTATCAGCAAAATGCTTTTTGTTTTGTGCTGTAATGTAATGTAATGTAATGTATTGTATTGTATTGTATTGTATTGCATTGTACATACCATAATGTATCGCACCGCACATTACTGCATGTATTCACACACTACACTGCACTGTACTGTATTGTACTACATTGCATTGCACTGTACTATAATAGAGAGCTTAAGCAACGAGGACGGGAACGTCAACGAAGACGGCTGCTGAATTTTTAATTTTCCGTTTTCCCTTTTCTTGTTTGTATAACTCGCTCCTTTCATCTTTGTTTTTCCTGAAGGTGTGTAAATATGAAAAATTAGAAGCTTTAATTTTAAAGCTGCACGAAGATTGAAATTATTTATACTCCAACGTTCACGTTCTCTACAAAGCTCCAGAACTAAACATTTCACGTTCTGTTTCCAAAGACGACGACGTAAAGAAGGCCAGCTGGTTGAATTCCAACGTGAAGTTATTGTACTCTGTAATTATGTTCATTGTTTTGTAACGTTCTCGTTGACGTTCCCGTCCTCGTTGCTTAAGCTCTCTAATGTTATGTACTATACTGTACTGCATTATGCTGAACACTACTGTACTGCACTGTACAGTACTGTCTTTTACTGCGTTGTGCTGTGTTGCACTGTACTGTCAATTGATGGCCACGAAAAGCATATCATAAGACAAAATTTAACGAATTAAAAAAACAACTTCCTTGGCTCATTGTTCGGGTGAGCAAATCTTCAAATTAGGGCATGAATCGAGATTAGAAAGCAAAATCAGGATGGTCAGACACTCTGCAGACTCGCTATATTGGGAATTTGGTTGTAACAGCTTAAGGTTGCAAAACCAACTGTTTGGTAAAAGGGTCAAGTACAGTTCTTTTTCTCAAAAGTATCAAACAAACCAATATCTTGGGTTTTCTTTTTACTCCTTATCAGGGCAAGTATTACCTGAAGGCGCAGTTCCTGGACGTGTACGACCGTTCCCTTGGTTGTTTTGAAGTTTACATACAAGTTCAAATCAGTGGCAAAAAGAAAAGATCCTTTTACATCACTCAGGTTGGCCACAACTGAGATACAGCAGCAAGATTTTACTTCAGTTTTTGGTTAAAACGTAGGACTCGGGGTACTCCTACTGGTTTAAAAAAAGGGCTGAGAAGTAATGCTATAATTACAACCAGTGTTCTTGTTCAATTTAAGTGTCTTCTGTGCTGAATGTTTTCAAACTATCAAGAAGTGAAATATTAGAGAACAAGCTAGTGTTAGAAAGCTTTTTAAACATAGCTATTCAAACGGAGAAGGATCAAATATTACCGCCGGAATTCGAAGCAAGAAAAACGCAAAGAAACAGGTGCTACATGTTACCAGGACCAGACAATTTGTCTTATTCATTCATAAAATAGTTGTGAAGAGCTCGGGTTGACTCTAACAAATGTTAAAATTTTAATCTGACGAAGGCACGTAAATTGAAGCACAGATGGCTCAAGCTTAAAATTCAAATGCAGACAAATGCATTTCGATTCCATAAATGAAGGTACTGTTTCAGTATCATTTTATGTATGACCGACCGATTTTTAGACTAGCTTTTGCCTTTCTCAAATTGAGGAAGTATGTGCAAGAATGTTGAAATAAAGTTAAATTATTTCAGTGTGAAGTTAAGTTACTGTGTCTTATATGTAATTTGGAGACAATTCCAGGTCGTTTGGGGTGGATTTCCGATCGGAGTTGTTCCACCAAATGCTGTTCTTCCTAATTTTTACCCATGCTCTCTCCCCTTAATTTGTCTCTCGACGACAAATCTGTCAGCGAGTTTTTCGCACGCTATCAGTAACCGTCTTTCTAATTATAATAGCAATAACTAAAATGAATTAATGTTTCTTGACCTTCATTAGGGGTAACACCTCTGTAGCATCTTTTCAAGCAAACGTATTCTTTAGAAAATAAAGTTTTGATGTACCCTGGCCCTTGGGCGGCAATAAATGGTTTCTAAAGTTTTTGTGTGTGATAGCGGGGTTGCCAGAATATGCTATGTCTCTAGGGAATATCTCTTACAAGTGTTAAACACACCTGATTGAAGAAAGGCTGCTTTGTAAAAACACAAAACGTAAAATATGAATCTTATTGATGTTCTAAGAAACCACGAGAGAACAATGGCGTGCTCATTCACAGCTATTGTTCATACTGATTTCAATGATTCCATGTCTTTTGTTTTTTTATAAACAACCTTTCAAAAATTAGGTGTATATATGTGAAAAGCTTTTATGCATTGGGCCCTGATTAGAAATCACCCTTCTAGTTGACATAACAAAACTGATTTCCGAATATTTACATTTCAAAAGAGTGACATATGTACCAACGCGCAAACAACACTGATGATTTTAGAACTAGATTGTTTCAGCTCATCTGAAGGTTTACATGATCTGCGCTATAAAAGGAAGAAATAAAAGGAAAGCAGAAACAGAGATGACGGAAAAATTGCCTTTATCAACCGACAGCACGAGTACCAACCGTCCACTTTTCAAAAATGAACGACCAATATGTTACTAGTACGCCCTGATACGTGTCTGACTGATTTAAATGCAAGTTCTCCCAAGTCAAAAAATAAGTAAACAATTATTGAACATTTGCCGCAAAGCATTGCAAATTTCTATTTATGATACATAAAATATTTTTGAATGCCAACAAACGAGGACGTTACCTCAAGCTGCAGCAATGAAGATGATGCTACTAAGACTGGCGTATTTATCGATATTGCTTCATCTCTCCGATGGATATTTCAAGTGGTCAAACTGCGGTGAGTTTCATTCTTAATTCTCTTTAATTTGATGGTTTACGATTAATGAAGTTCAAATACGAGTAAAAACCAAGACGCGAGAGTGTAAACGGAAAGATTAATCACGAAACCAGATCGTTAAATACAAATTTCTGAGTGGATTTGTTTAAACAACCAGTACTTAAATATATCCTTATAACGTGGTTTGGCTTTATACGACAAGGCGAATTATATTTAATTTTTTTGGGCCTGATTGCACAAATCGTCGATAAAAGCTTATGGAGATTGAAACGTTTGCCTTTTATTATCACCACACACTCTCATCTACTTCGAACATGTTCAATTTTTTTGGCTCGAGTCGATGAGGATTTTCAATGTTTTGTGCAGTGACTCACGCAATTCTTGGCGACCATCACTTCTTCAACTCATCGTTTGAATTTCGTCCAACTCTCATCACATCAATGTTGCGGCCGAATTGAGTTCTTTGCTCAGTTCACGTGTAACTGCCCACTTAAGCGCTGTTTTTATTGTCCAGAGGCGACACTGGTTCAACGAGATCTTTTTATTCGACAAAAACAACTGAACGCGTGTTAAAACAAGGCGCGTTTTTATTTATGTAAAATATTCAATCGGCTAGCCGCTTTCGTTTGAAAATAATTACTTACAAACTTAAGTATATGACAATTCCATATTCATATTGTTTTCGTTTTCATTTTCAATGAATTATTTTTTGCGATATTAAGTTATCGTATTTTAAACAATTCAAGTCTTTAAGAAAGGTAGTTTGAAAATCAATATGTTTCAGAATAATTTCGTGGTCGTTGTAGCTGCTCCTCGGGGCTTTTCCCGCCATTTTTATATTTCAACGACTTTTCATGCTTGTTTATTCTTGCATGAGGTTTTGTTATCAAATTCTAATCTGTCACGTTCGATTGTCCATACACATAGCCTAACTCGGGCCTTGCCATATGCTTAATAATTATCTTAAAACAGACTGAAATAACGTATGCTTACAATCTCATTTCTTCACTACAATTCGTACATTATTTGGTAAGGAAATACGAACCAGCTTACTTGAAGTGAACGGATGCTGGTAAACGAAAATGGCAAGCACAAATTCGATAGATTTGTTTTATCATATGTTTATGCTGCACATGAAGTTTCCGATCTCTGTTTTATACCATTTGGTTTCGAAATGAAAAGAGAGAAAGAGAGAAATTATTTACTTTAAGAAGAATAGAGAAGAAAAAAAAAAACAGAAAAAAATGTTCGAAACGTGTCCGCCGGGAATCGAACTCTGGCATGACCGAGGTCTGACACCCTAGGCCTAACCACTGCGCCACCGAGACGCCTTAAGTGACGCGAGCACAATTTGATCTCGCTGCACAATCGCGAAAAATGATAAAAACTAAAAAAGAAAAACGGAGCCGAATCCTTAACTGGGCGCCTTCCGGCCCGAGTAACAAACCAGAAATTAAAGAGGCTTTAGTTATGACCAGTTATCAGTACGCTTACATTTTAGACGTTTTTTTGTGCCTTTTAGATATATTTAGTGGCTTTTATTATTAATTTATCTTTTTGTGAATAGAAGTTGTATCTTTCATGTCGGATTTGCTGTACTTTGATAGTAGAGAATGATGGTTGGGGAGGGGTGGGGGAGTTTGGATTGGTGGTGTAATCACGTCTGAAATGTCAGGGCCGTAGCAAGCCTTGAGAAACTGGGGGGGAGGGGCACCGTCGAGAGCCGAAGCTGCAAGCATCCCCGGGAATTTTTGAAAATTAGTTTACTTGAAAACGTTTTTCCTGGGTTTTAAATATCATTGCTCGATTATCACATCCTAAAACTGTCGCGATGTTTTGAATTTGGAAACACAAAAGTTGATGTCATAACAATTTCTTTATAAATCGAGTTTTTAAATTATACAGCTAGAATCTTGGACATCGGCAGCGAGCAAGTTATCTTAAAAATCGTTAATCAAAAAGTTTTAGCTAAAATCCACTGATCCGCAAACCCATTTACAACCCCTGCCCATCAAAATTAAACAAGAAATGCAGTAGTCAAGACGATTTGATATAGCAGATCTTGTAAAAGTCTAAAGACATTGTATCCCGATAAATAGGAATCCTTGAAGGAGCTTACAAAAATTTCAACCATGTCATATAGGAGCCAAGGAAAAGCGAAGTGGGTTCGACCCGCAGAAGAGCGGGAGTATCATTCAAGATGCACACGGCTGCGAGGACGGAAAGCCCGTTGTGTTGTCCTGTAGAAATGGATATAAGATAGCCGTGCTTGCAGTCTTCTTCGGCCACGGCCATGGTTACAAGTCCACCTGTGACGATAGTTGGTTTGGGCAAAACTGCGGTAGCAGCCGTCGAACCACTCTTGATAAAGTGAAGTCTCGTTGTCAGAACAAGCAGCGCTGCACCGTTTCTCCTACAACCGAGGTGCTCGGCTCGACTTCGTGTACATTTGGCCTGGACTCCGATCTGTTCATCAAGTTCTCCTGTAATAAAGGTGAGTATACGAGAGACGCACGATTCTTGTATTGTTAAAGCCCTTTCCTTACCAAGTTTTTTGTTGTTGTTGATTATTGTTTTGGTTTGAAATTTTCTGAAGGACGTAATTCAGGGACCGCGGAGCGTATCTTGGATTGGTAGGGCCGTAAGCGCCAGTGCTTTACGAAGGGTCCGGGGGCATGTTCCCTTGGAAAATTTTAAAATCTAAAGCTTCTAAAATCACCGGAAATACGTTTAACTTTATAAATCTTAAACGTTTGTTAATTTTTTGCCTTTATTTTAAAAGCACTGAGAATTTCAAGGTGGGGCTAAAGCCCAGCCAGCCCCTTAGCTCCGCAGTCCCTGCGTTCGCCAAACGGTAATGGATTTAATGGAACACTTAAGATTTGCACGAAATCATTTTTCGCTAGCATAATATTTATACTGCTGCAAACCTACGCTTCCATGTCACCTTATTTACTATATTACCGTTGATATCATGATCATTTTTATTAATAATATAAATAATAACATTTTTGTACCTTAGATAATACTTTTGTTGGGACCCGAAACTAAAACAAATTGTTGTATCGAAACTCAGCTGCATAAAAACGGAAATTAAATGTTCTGCTTTCAGGATTGAGGTGACTGAAAAATATTTAAAAGATGTTGAATTTCATGATTATTTTTAATATAATTCCGACAGAGTACATACCCAACACCGTCGTTGTCAACGCTCTGAGCCTCTCCCCAAGTCCCCTCACACTTCCTGGGTCGTTCAACGCCTCAGCCTCGCTTTCAATCAACAGACTTCTCGCAGGATCCACTAAGCTAAGGCTCAAGATACAGAAAAAGACTGCGGCACTGTGGGTAACTGTTCCCTGCATTTCCGATTTTGGTTCTTGGTAAGTGTTGAGTACAAACTGACCGTGGTTCACAAATGTTGCGGGAAAGAAAAGCAGTCCAGTTTCGTAATCATAGTTGCCGCTGGTTACAAGGACTGACTGTATACTCTTTTACCCAGCATTAGCCTCGACTTGGTGTTGAGTATACACAAATAGTAGCGAAAACAATTAAAAGTCAGAGCCTCCAACAATAAAATAACTAACTTCAAGACGAGGCTAGCGCTGAATAAATGAGTCTGCAGTCATTGTAATCAGCGGCAACTTCGAATACGAAGCTGGACTATTGCTCAAGGTTTGCAAACCAATACTTCCACTTCACCGTCACGTGACATGACGTCATAGCTTCATATGTATATTTTTTTGTTCTAAGTACCATCCTGGAAAACGTTTTTTGATATATCACTATTTGCCGTCGCGTATTTGGAAAAATCATTTTTATTACATTTAGTGTTAAATTATATTACATTTACTGTTGGTCAGTGTATTACGCTTAGCGTTAATTTTTGTTACATTTAGGGTTAGTATTACATTAAGCGTTGGTTTGTATTACATTTAGGGTAAGTATTACATTAAGCGTTGGTTTGTATTACATTT
>JAOBYE010389757.1:0-14412 GCA_025403585.1 Parazoanthus swiftii
TAATATAATATAATATAATATAATATAATTTTAATAATAATAAGAAGAAGAAGAAGAAGAAGAAGAATAGCTTTATTTAAACGTTCTGGCACCAGAGGGTGAAACACAACGATTCACAAAATAACTATAACACAATAGTTTAACTCAAAAAGTAGTATAACTCAATTGGAGCAAATCAGAACAGATAGTTTTCCAAAGGTGTCGCTGAAAAGTCTCTGCAGCTCTGAGCTTTACGTTATGGATTGTAAAACGAACGTCAAATACACATAAAGATAAAGGTTGTTTGAGTTGTATTATTTAACGTGGTAGTTCCTTCAACTCTAGATCTGAATTAAGGCAGGTATCAACTGGAAGCTGACGGTACGCCCTTAATATCTCCTCACTCTGTCAGTGCTCTGTTTAACTATATGAAAAGCTTAAGCTACATGGAACAGAGAGAAATCCGAAAAAAGAACGTTAAAGTAACTAAGAATCGAAGCATGGACTACTTGCTCCGAACCGTGGTCCACTCGCTCCGAACCGTGGACCTCTCGCTCTGAAACGTGGACCACTCGCTTCAAATAGTGGACCTCTAAATTGACCTCTCGCTCCGAACCGTGGACCTGTCGCTCCGAACTGTGGACCTCTCGCTCCGTACTGTGAACTGATCTCTCGCTTCGAAGGCCGCGCTGACCAAATCAGTTACATCAGGTCCTAACTGGCTAAATACAAGCAAAACAAAAGCTAAACTCTCTAAAAACTTTGAGCCCGTCGAACACTCTAAGGGATGAAATCGGACGAATACACCGGATTTGTTGCTACCGGGGACTATATCATCGCACCATTTACACATGCTGTAGTGAATCTGACGACAATTTTCATGAACTTTACCGAAATGAACCTTGAGTCAAAGTGAAGTTGAAAGGAATTATTGGTTGTCAGAACCGCACTGAGGAAGAATACAAGTTTATGTGTTGAAAACATATATTTGTTTTCAAAACTAATCAACTGACATTCACCTTGTGTACCCGAGAGTGAACAGCTCTTTTAAACGGACTGACGTGCATGTACAGCGTATGCAAAAGTGGAGAACACACGAAAGCACATTGACCGCGACAACCTCCTTTGAAAGAGCACTAGCCTGCTAGCCGGCTCTCCTGTTGTTTTGTCGAAAATGTTTATGTGGCGCGCGACGGTCAAAGGATGGGCCACCCCTTGACCTTCGCGCGCCACATAAACATTTTTGAAAAAAACAGCAGGAGAGCCGGCTAGCAGGATAAAAGAGCACTTTATATCATCACCAATGAATTTCATTCATGAAATCTCACCATCAGAGTGAGAAAAGAATGTACTAGTTGCACCTGTTTAGTTTTGCTGTGTTTTATCTAACAGCAATCTTGTCAGTAACATTTATCTTTGCAAGAGATTGTCAGTTGGCCAAAATAATGTCTTGTCATGTCACGAAGTTTAACTGACTATAATAAAGACCAGTAAACAGAAATTATGTTTTGTTGCCTAAGCAAAGCAAAAATTCTACCGGTTAGAGCCAATCTTCTTATCAGTCTTTGATCAATAGAAAGAAAGATATTCAAAGGACTGATCCTGAGATTATTAAATTATCGAAATTGTATTGACAGCCCACTTATTAACTCCCACTGCTCTTCAGCGTGCTGTTCATGAAAGGAAACTAAAAGATAAGTTGTTTCTCATCGGCACGGAATTATTTCTCATTGAAACGAGGTAAAATTGTTCTATATAAGGTTTGATTTTTGGAATAAGCTATATATATACACTATAGCATCAGTTTAACCTTGTTTTCCTATGTTTTCAGTTTCCGGCAATTAAAGTACTGTTTCTATTATATGCCATATTTTTTGCAGTTCAAATATACCTGTTTTCCAACAAACCTGTACGTTGATGATAATGCAAGGAAACGGTTAAGTTGTTCTTGACAGAATACGACAAGTGTTACAAAACTGTTTTGAAAGATAATGTCGTAAAAAATTCAACTGTCAGTAACAACCTCTGCAAATTGTAGCGGATTGAATTTTGATAACACATTCATAACTTGATTTTGATTACCTCATTTGTCTAGTTTACTGTCCAGACAGGTGAACGCTCAAGAACTAGTAACAATTTAGTGCAAAAAGATTGGAGTGCAAGATTTAATGAAAGATGAAGAACCATAAGCTAATCGTGGGTCTTCCTACTTGTGTGGCAATCTTTCTATACAAACAACTATATGAACTACCCACCTGCTTTCGAGCAAACTGGAAGAGCAAGCCAATTGATCTTCAACAATGAGCAGTGGGTTTTAATGGTAAATAAATAAAGAGTGATCGAAGTTTTCTTGTTCTTTTCATAACGGCTAAATTAGTCTTCCCTTCTAAACTGAAATTATACAGGGTGAGAAGATTTACCGAGTTGTTTTTATATCCAAAAAACTCGTGTGTTTGGCCCAGATCAACAGCGTACTTTTCTTGTGCAAAATATATAAGCAGACGTCTTTGTGAAATGAAGTTTTCCCCTTCAAAAAGGCAAGCTTAAATATGCATGATTCCCGACCCAGATTGACAAGAAACACTTTCTATTGGAGAACTTTAATTAAGACTGTGCATGAAAAACGGACCCGAAATTTATATACTAGGCATTAAAAATTGTAACCGATATGTTCTTTCGGAAAAATAGATGAAGGTGGTTGTGGGCAAGTGTGTTATGGCTGAACTTGATAATCTCATTTTATTTGCACTGAAACATTGCATAGAAGAGAAGTCAAGTTAGATAACATTGCTTCAATTATCATTTTCAGCAGTAAGATTGAACATAACACAGCTAGACAAGCTAGCATGCATGCACGTACAAGTATGAAAACGAAGGATTTTAATCAAATACCGCCACGCTGGCAAATTGTTAAGAGATAGCTAAGAAAAGGAAAACACGGCTGAAACTCATAAAAAAACTGGAGCTTCCAGTCTCAGGCTAAAAGTTGAAATGCTTATGACAAGCATGAGCGCTGCATGCATCGAGTCGTAGTAAACAGATTGAGGATTAGAGGTAATGTTATGGAGATCTGATAAGAACCTTTCTTTCGGAGGCTGACTGACAGGTTTAAATTTAAAATGCTCTGATAAATCGTAAACTATGATAAATAAATATATTTTTATGGATATATCAAAAGGGAAAAAAAGTCAACCAAAATTGAGCTGGAAATGTCATGCTTATGCGTGACATTTAGAGGAAATGTTTGCCTTTGATTGTATGTTTTTTTTTGAAATTTTGAATTCGTTCGGTTATACATCTTTATATAATTTGCATATTTTCCTTTAATGTCAAACTTTTTTGAGCCGACTTGCACCGATCAATTTTACTTTCACATTGCTGCACCATGCAACTTTGATTTTCAGCTTAAACGATTTCACAACTGCCATATCCTGTGTATTACAATTAAGTACCAAGAAACAAATTCTTTGAAATCACAACGAGAAACTGTTTTTAGTGTAAACATAGAAATCGTTCAAGAAACTTCAATTAAACTTGAAAACAGGAAAGAGCATTATTACTGTTCTGAATTCATGCTAGTTTAGTGTCATTTCTGTCGTATTCCTATCATTCAAAATATATCGACGACTGATAAAGTTAACTCTATAACAGAAAATGTATTTAACCGCACAGGAAAAAGTCTCTTTCGTTTAGGGGTTGAAAGATGACTGACATAATTTCGGCAGTATAATATTGGTTGCCCGAGCGAATTTTCTTACCTTAAGTGTGCAAAGAAGCCGCCGTTGATCCTCAAACTGGCACATTTGTTGAAGTCAACTATCGTTTCTTCTTGGCGGTAGAAAAATTGCATCAGCAGTTATCAAGTCTGCAGTCTCAGCGCCTGCTATCACAGTAATAATTTTCCTTGATGCATTATCGAGTTGTGATAAAGATTCTTTTCCTTTGACTTTCTTTCTTTATCAAACGTTTTAACGTAAGTAGCTCTGTTGTAAACTTGGAATCGCACATTCGAAATGTTTCTTTGAGTCCTGTACCGTGAAGATATGATTCGTTATTTAAAGCAAAATTGTCGCCACAGAAACGTCCCTTCTGACAATAAAAATGATCAATTCCACTAAGTAGACGAAAGAACTAAACATCCGATTTCTGTCTGTTCCACAACTTGAATTTAGCAGTCACTCTCTCGTCTGATATACGTTAAAAAATAACATAAGGAACCAATTCAATTAATGTTTGGTCGCGAAAAAACTATTTTAAATTCATACCGAAGTCTGCAACTGAAACATATGCTAAATGCTCTTTTTCTGGGTAAATAAAGCGATGCAAAATGTATTCATACAAATGCAAAACATTTAGTTTCTGTTGCCGGTAAACAGACGGAGTAACCAACCATATTTCTCAATTGGCCAAACAAAGCAAGTGCTGCACCTGCGCCCAAAAAGAGCTAAATTAAGAAAAATGGCTCGTTTTGTTGAACACATAAGTTTCAAAAACATCCTCTGAAAACAATCAATTGAAATTTTGTTTTTGTAGTTCATCGCTTTCGGCCGCGAAAACCGGCTACCTTTTTTCATTGCGCGGCTGTGAATGAGACATATCAAAACAAACTCAAGGAAACCTAGTTCGGAATAAGATATTATTTACGTTAAAGCAATTCTTAGTTTAAAAAATTTATTTCTGTCGGACTTGGGAAATATAAACATTGGAAAATGTTGTTTTAAAATGTTTTAAATGGACTCTGTTTCACCTTGCTTAAAAATCTCTTCACTTTCAACTGCAAAAAATATGCAATTAAATGGAGCCGACTGAGCATATACATTTGCAATTGGTTACGGGTATTCGAGAATATATTAATCAAAAACTGATGAGAAATCTTCAAATCTTTTATAGTAACTATAACGAAACAAAATAAGGGTATCACTTCTTGCCATGGCAACGAAATTTTAAACTCCAATTGATTGTGCGATGTTTTTTGGTTAATTTAACATAAAGCATTGAACTTTCCCTTAAATACAAGTTTCGTGAAACTAAAACTATAGATCTGTGTACTGAAATACTGTCATATATATGAAAAGGGAATTCTTTCTATCAATTTGTAACATTTCTTTTGGTTTCGCCAAGTCAGACCTGTACAAATTTGTAAGCTTTTCTGCTTCTGTTTAACAAAGTTTTGCAAAAACCCGAAATTTTGACAATTATGACGTTGTTATGACAACATATAAAAAAGTGACGTGAAATGGAGTGCTTTACGACTTCTATACTAGTCCACCAAACTTCGTTCATAGTTTTTGAGTTTGTGGCCGCAGCTCTCTCCTCCGCAGAGAGGTCCCTGGGGTTAAGCGAGGGCAAATGCGAGGGCAGTGAACATTTTGGAGGACTGAGCACGCGGGGATCTCTGGGAAGGTGCGAGCTTCCGCCTTCCCATGACTCCCCGCACGCCCTCTCGGGGCTCGAAGCGAGTGGCCGCAGGACGCACTTTCTGCCCATCCATTCCCCTGAAAACTCCCAGGACCAGTAAATAATGCTAGTATGAGCTTTCAGTCGTGTTTCATGTTTTTAAAAAATGTTTCCAATAGTTCTAAATTATTTCAGTAACTCTCTAAACCACTAAAAATACCTCTTAAGTTTGAACTCACTGAAACACAAATAACACAAACTGAGAACTTCTTCAAATTTAGTTAAAGCCGTCTTTCATTTGCTGAAAATCATTTCAACCTGGCATTGAGTAAGTAACTTCACAGTGTCACATGCACATTGACATGACCACTTTCAAAACATATTTACTGCCCCGCGAGTACTGAGTGTCTACTCAACCCAGTCTTCTCTCTTCTTTTATTGTCCGGCGGGAGGCTCAAATGCAACGAACTCACAAAACATGGCGGAAAAGCTGACTGGTCATTTGTTTATTGTTTTTTAATACACCTAAGATCTTCAATGAACAGATAGATCAGTGGTTGCATCGTATAATTGAATGAGCGGACGATCAAGGGATTTTTCCTTAAAACTAGAACCTGGCTTTATGAAGTTCGAAGGAAACAACTTTACTCAATCTCAGGATGTCAACAAATTCGCCATTTACGTTTACCACTGTTTCTGATGCAGTTGTTGTTTCGTCTAGCAGTCCGATTGTTGCACTCAGTTCAGCAAGTTCAATTGATAATAACGGTTTGCCACTTACAGCAGAAATCAGTGATTCCAGATCTGCTTTTGGGCGCCAAACAGCAGCTGGCAGTTTGTCAGATCAGGAGAATATGTCCCAGTCGTTGAGTTCCGACTTTCGAATGATCCCTGAAGTCCCGACCATACCGTCAGAGTTAATGATTCCTCCACGCGTGCCAAGTCATTCGATCCCAACTTTCGTTGGGAAGCAAGCATCAGTCGGTAAGAAAATATATTAAGTAGAAGTGATCTGTGCGATGGTACTATAGAATTTCCAACAAACTGGGCAATATTTGTTCAGCTGGTAACTTTTGTGGCAGATGCAGGTTGCATAGATTGCATAGCCATATAAAAATATACCGCACGTAGTTATATTCGGTTATAAGACTTGCCAATTTTGTACACGTTTCCGATCTTATTCCTCAAATGCAAGGCCAAAGTTTGGGGTGTGTTTTATCACCGAGTGTTTTGAAATTTATGAATTTTCAGAATAACTCAATTAGTCAATAAGGCAAATTTTGAACATCCCACTGGAGAAAATGATTTATTACTTTATCTCATGACTACAAGTATATAAACCAAATAACTACAGTGATTCAAAACCCCCAGAAGCAGGGGTAGCTCAGTTGGTTAGTGTGCGGCCTTTGGAGCTGAAGGTCTCCAGTTCGATCCTCGGTGACTCCAACAACTGTTTTGACTTTCTTTCACTCCATATAGCTTTAGCTTTAAATACCCGTAAAATGAAGCACTGGCAAAGGAAGGGGTTAAAGTGTGCACCGAGGGCCACAAGTTTATAAATCAGTTTAATTTAAAACTGTCATGTGTTACCCTTGTTAAACATAAGGTCATGTTACCTTCCACCTCTACCATAATGTTGAGGCTTAACCTCCCCTCCCCCCCTCCCCACACCCAACGTATTACAGTGTTGAAGTAATGCATCTATGTACATTGTATGTTAAACCAGGGGAGGGGGCATGTGTGCAGTAATTTGACAGTTTTAGTAGATTTTATAACCAGTTTTTATTGTAAATACTTGTAAGTCACTCATTTCACTGTAAGCATTTTCCCTGTTGTGAAGAATTCAAACATACGGTACTGTAATTTAAAGTTCTTGTCTGAGTTCAAGTACCCCAACTATTCCCCTCTCTGGCTTATTACACTGATTGGTGCAATTACAGTAACAGAAAATATAAAAATGGTATTTTATTTCCCTTTTGCGGCCACCCCTCACTGTGAGGATTATTAGCCGACCACAACACCGGCCTTAGCCTACTCTTATCAACGAGTGCGTGGGTTCTTTTAAGTCCCCCGATAGAACGTCGAGAGACTAGACCAACAGCTTAACGTCCTCGTCCACGGACGGCGTGGCAAAAGAAGGTTGCCCAAAGTTCAACCCTCGACCAGGCTTGGGATTGAACCCGGGACCCTCTGGTTGGCAGTCGGAGATCTTACCAACTGTGCTAACCTCGCACACATTGGTATTGATAAAGTTACCAGTTTCCAGTTAGGGATGAGAGGGTAACTAATAAGTGAACATTCCCCCTATAGACCATGACCTACCTGTGGGTGTAGGGATGAGAAGGTAACTAATAAGTGAACATTCCCCCTATAGACCATGACCTACCTGTGGCTGCAGATTCTTCAAGAGTGGATGTTGGTAAACTTCAAGACAACATTGATAGTATGAGGTCACATTTAGGAAGACAGGTATTCATCATTTATTTATCTCTGGTGATGTCAGTTAAAATTAAAGTTTAACAAAAGAATTAAGTTCTTTCTAAAGGAGTTTGTGTGAAAGTTTTACATGGTTGTAGGCGATGTGATGTTCATGTGGAGCACTTTACATTTTGTTTGAAACCTTGTTAATATGTTTTCCAATCCAATAGCCCAGGGCCTGGTTTCTTTGAGAGAGGGTTAAATTTAACCCAGGGTAAGGGCAAAACTTTAAACAAAATTCCTTTATCAAGAATCAGGTACGTTCTTCCAAATAAAATATATTTAATATTGAAGAGCATTCCATGGAACCCCAGTTAATATGTAAACCCCAAATTCCAAAATGACAGCCGAAATCAATTGTTAAGGAGGAAAAACCAATAGCGGATTAAGGTTTTAACCCTGGATTAGCGCTGACCCACTTTAGAACAATGGGGCCAAGATAAACAAGTTAGAATAAATCCCCAAATTGTGCAGTACTTAACTGTATGTAACAGTACATGTAACTTGTAATTACTAGTATATATACCAAATGAATGAATTTGTCTGCCTAGTTTGAACACTGTTGGAAAGTATTGTTATGTGTACTGTATGATCTTAAATGCTCCTTTAACCAAAAAAATTATTGTTTGTCTAGCTATAGGCTTTTTACCAAATGAATTTTTATAATAATTAATAACAGCTTATGTTATTTTATTCAAATCAAGTTTGTTTAAAATAAATTGAATTATTTAAAACCAAACTAAATGTGCAGAGCTTTAAACAATGCTCCTGGTCAACAGACAGTGTCCAACCAGAATTGACTGTTTGACCAGACAAAACCTTCCATTGCTGGTCATGTTGCTGGTCAGAAATGGGGCATGTGGAACAAAATTCACAATTGGCTGGTCACTGTGACCAATCATATTCAAGAAGTTATTTACAGCCCTGAATTATGTAGCTCTATAGATATGGGTTTTGATGAGCAAGGGTATAGTTTGGCGTAAAGCTGATATTTTGTGTGTTAGCCCTTCACCAGAGCAGACTAAATTTAGCTCTCTTTAACTGATTGTCACCTTTTAATGTTCTTAAAAAAGTTTCCTTCACTCTTTTGATGTTAGAAAAACAAACATTTTCAGTTTGTACCAGTTGCACTTGTTTAAACATTTTATTTTACCTTTAAATTCCAGGCTGGTACTTTATCAGAAATTCAAAACCAGTTGACTGTCCGTGCTCATGAGCTGGAGAGGGTCAGGGCTGAGCTGAGGGAGCATGAGGTATAAATTGCATCAAATGTTCACCACTTAATCCAAGCCAAAGAAAGTAATTGACAGCAGATTTGTATCTGGAGATAGTCTCTCTCACAGTCATTCCTTTGGCCCCTCACACCACTAGATTAAATATTGTAATAATCAAAAAGAATATTTACATAATTGGAGTGCTACCTACAGAATGATTAGAAAAAAAATATAAGATTCAGTTTGGTTAGACTGTCCAACCAATTAGTTTAATGGTATTTTACGGTCTGGAAATGCTTTTTGAAATATATTAGGAAATGGAAGAAAGGGCTGCAGTTATGAAACATCCGTTGCCAAGCAGTAGGCCCACAGTGCCACCTTACACTGCCAGTGTCACTTCAGGAAGTGCAGCTGAGATTTTGTCTGGTCTTGCCACAAAGACATTTGGCACTGCAACAACAAATGTTGGGACAACAGGCATCGAGCATGTAATGAGGGAATTAAGGGCTCAAACGGAAGATCTGAGAACAAGACTGAGGCTGGTAATGAATGGGATTGTATTTGTAGTGTCAGGGAACTTTTGTAGTATCATGGATCCTTAGTTTGTTGTAAAATGGCTCCATATTTGCTAGTGTCACAGATCCTCATTTGGTAGCATCAGTGATCCTTATTTGGTAGTCTCATCCAGGATCCTCATTTGGTAGCATCAGTAATCCTTATTTGGTAGTGTCATGGATCCTCATTTGGTAGCATCAGTAATCCTTATTTGGTAGTTTCAGGGGTCCTTAATTTGTAGGGTCATGAGCCCTCATTTGGTAGCATCAGTTATCTTATTTTGGTAGTTTCAAGTATCCTCATTTGGTAGTTTGTTGTAAAATGGCTCAATATTTGCTAATGTCATGGATCCTCTTTTGGTAGCACCAGTGATTCTTATTTTGTAGTATCAGGGATCCTTATTTGGTAGTGTGATGAATCCTCATTTGGAAGCATCAGTGATCCTTATTTGGTAGTGTTAGGGATCCTTATTTGGTAGTGTCATGGAACCCCATTAGGAGCATCAGTGATCCTTTTTTGATAGTGTCAGAGATCCTTATTTGGCAGTGTCATCGATCCTCATTTGGTAGCATCAGTGATCCTTTTTGGTAGTGTCAGAGATCCTTTTTTGGCAGTGTCAGGGATCCTTATTTGGTAGCATCAGTGATCCTCATTTAGTAGCATCAGTGATCCTTTTTGGTAGTGTCAGAGATCCTTTTTTGGCAGTGTCATCGATCCTCATTTGGTAGCACCAGTGATCCTTTTTGGTAGTGTCAGAGATCCTTTTTTGGCAGTGTCAGGGATCCTTATTTGGTAGCATCAGTGATCCTCATTTAGTAGCATCAGTGATCCTTTTTGGTAGTGTCAGAGATCCTTATTTGGCAATGTCATAAATCCTCATTTGGTAGCATGATCCTTATTTGGTAGTGTCAGGGATCCTTATTTTGCATTGTGATGAACATTTTGTGCTAATTGGTAATATCAGGTTTTCTTTTAACTTGGCTAATCCCAATCAGAGGTCCTTGTTGGTAATATCAGGATTCTGAATTATGTGGTGTATCAATCTTGGATGATATATAGTGCATGATTGCTGGCACCCATGCAAGTTCAAATTTTATATAGTGTTTTCATCTCTGTTTCTCCTCTACTTACGGTTACTGGTAATCACTTTGTTCACCAGACCACCAACCTTTGCACCAAACAAGAAACTTATTATAGAGATATCATTGTGGAGTTGGAGAACAGACTAAAAGAAACCATTGCTGGTAGAGATCATGTGCTTGCACTCAGGTTGGTAATGCACCCTCTCTAAGGATTTTACTAAATTTTCACTGCCCATGATTTGAATAATCTTGAAGTGTAGTGCTTCATAGACCACTTTAGTTTGTAACATGCACCAGTGGCCATAAACAAAAACTGTGAGTGTACAAGTTTCTCAGTTCCATGTTATGGGATATTACAAATGTGACTGAAAGAGAAAGAGTATGAACCTGGGTGTGATTGGTCTTGGCAGATTAGAAGTGTAGAAGTATACTGACTCTTCTAAATAAAAAAGAAAATGTTTCAGTTAACTCTTAACATTACTTTTACAGGGAAGCCGAGTCAGGAAATCAGCTGCGATTAATCCACCAACTTGAATCGGCTCTGACCAAGCAACAGGAAAAGAACAACAACAAGGAAGAGGTTGGTACTTTAACCCTTTCAGCCTCAGCCAGTTTTTCAGTATGTAAATTCTCCTTACATTATCCACCCAAAATAGGTTGTTTGGTAATGAGAATAAAGCAGTTGATCAAACCAAACAGTTTATCTAAGATGAAAAACATAGTTCTTCCAGTTGACCTGTTTACAAGGAAACTGTAGAGACAGTTTAGGAGAGTTCAGCATTGATGTGTCATATGATGTGTTTGGGGCTGAGAGGGTTTTACAAAGTTATGTAATTTGATAATAATAAATTTCTTGGAGACAATAATTATAAGTCTTTTCATTTAAGTGTTTTATTTAAGGTCTCCCACCTCCCCCCTCTGGGATAGAAAGTTTACAGTGTATCTTAATCTGTGAAGATATTTGTGTGAAAACTCTCTTTTGGTGAAATTGTAGATCTTGTCAGTAGATTAACATTTTATGCAATTATTTTTCTACATGTGGCACTCAGTATGTTGGTAATCAGTTACATGTACAGGAATGTATACTGAATGCCGCTAGTCAAGTGCAGTTTTGTCATGAATGAAATAATCATGACTATAATTTAACGGCACCTCATTTTCAACATTTGACACGCAATTGTACCATGTTCATGTGTATTATAGATGCTGCATTCGTATGGAACAAAGTTACACATGCTGGAAGAAAATATCAAAAGCTCAGAACTTACTATTGACAAGTTCGTGCAGCTAGTTCAGGAGGAAGAGAAGAAGCGGGGAAGGGCTGGTTTTATGAGTGACAGTAGTGTCAGTGGGAGACCCAGTGCCTGTATTGTGGGACAGTCAGCTGCTCAAGCGTTGCAGAGGTGTCTTCTTGAAGATGAGGGAGAGAAACAACTTTTAAGAGCAAAGTTAGCAAGGGTGAGTGGGTATTTATGATTTGAAGGATGGTTTCTGCTCAGCGTTCTCCAGCTGAGTTAAGAATAGATGATGTTACACAATACGAGTTTTAACGTAACAAATTGCACGAAAAATCGCTGTAGTGTAAAAGGATAAAGTGAACGAGTTCTTTTTTGAAGGACAACATGCCAAAACTTGGAACGCGTTGCCGCAACGAAATAGCGCTAAAACATCGTAACCATGTGCTATACTACACGATCTCAATTTCTTATGTAACGATGTTGCGCAAAAAATCGTTTTCCCGTATAACATCACCATTATGGGTGCACGCGGAAAGTTGGGAGAGCGCGAGAGAAGCGGTTGATTGTACGAGGTAAGCTGAGACACAGAGCTAAAGCATGGTCCATTGCTTTTAAAACGTTTGAGTCATTCATTAGCTATTAAGAAAAAAATAATTTCTTGGCGAATTCGTTGTTTACTAACGGAGTTTGTTTTGGTAGCTCATTTCTATAGAGTTTAAGTCCGGTAACTCCTCTTCCATTTTGGTCGTCATCTTCAATTACTTCGTTTTCCATTTCGAGTTCATCAGTTTTCTTGGTACTAACTAGCTTCCCAGATGCATGCTCGTTTTAAGGCCGTGTTACATGAGTCGACTTGCAACGACGATTTTCCGCACAACAATGTTACGTTGAAAATCGTTCCCATGTGGCCTGTCACCGGGGACGATTTTCTGCGCAACACGCAACATTATTGCAAAGAGAATCGTCGTTGCCAGTTAACTCTTGACTACGAGTAGTACTCGTAGTCAAGTTGACTCTTGTAACACGGTAAACACATTGGTGTTGTTGTTGGTGTTGTTAAACCATAACCATTCTCTTTTAATTCACACTCACTGTTAATTCCCCCTCCCCCCAAAACAGAAGGGCGCAACGAAACAGTTGTTGAGAAGTTTAGTTTTGAAAAAAACGCTCGCGCTATACAAATAGTAGGTGAAAGCTTGCCAGCTGTTTTCTGAAAATACACCTGTCAAAAGCGTGTGTTCCATTCTATCAAGGATAAAGTGTTTTTCCTATTCCAAACAATTCCAACCACTGGCACGGCTTGACTTTTCGATCCGCATAAATCAGTACGCCATTTTAACACTGATTTCCCCACGATTCCTCAGTCTGCTCTGACGAAGGGCTAACGCTTAAAACGTCAGCTTTACACAAAACCTAACGGCGAAAAACATACCATATCAATCTTTGTTGATCAAACCTATCACCATATTGACATAGTTGAATTATGAATGTCAATTGTGTTACTAAAACGCAAAGTTTCTTTAATTTAGAAATGCTTGTATTAACAGATTGAAGGAGAACTAGCCGACTTCAAGCAGCAAGCAGAAAGATGCCATTTGGAGCAGCGGAAGTCACATGAGAAACAGTAAGGACTGGGCACTCTTAACTGCTTATCTAACATTTTACTTGTTAAATATACAGTGTACTGGTTTGGTGTTTGCTTTACAGATTGCGCTATATAATGTAAAATGAATTTGACATAATGGCTCGAGCAACTCATTCTTAAATCGTGAACTTGAACCATTTTGCATAGTGAGCTAGTATCACTTGGAGTACCAAAGTACGACATCTAGGCCTGGAACGAGTACTACTATCAGGGTTCGCACGTCCTGGAAAATCCTGGAAAAGTCCTTGAATTTTAAAAAACAAAATCCAGGCCTGGAAAAGTCCTGGAAAAATCGAATTTTGGGAAATATCCTGGAAAAGTCCTGGAAAATTTAAAAAACCACTACCTAGAACTCTAGTTGCGTTCTCGTACTGTGAAGTGAAGCTGAAAGATGTGACCCAAGGACTGCTGTCCTTAAGATTACCCAGTCCAATGCCCTCAGAAGGAGGGTAGGCACTCTGACTATGGAGAGTACTCAGCTCGATCATAAAATTGCAGAATTGAAGAAGAATGTTGTCAAAATTTGAAGGTGCCTGTAGAGAAGGTCGTTAAGTTACCAAGTGTTTAGAATTTATTTATTTATTTTGAACACCATTACAGTATGTACCAATACTGTATGCACTTCTAGTTTTGTTCGTTGATTCATTGATGTTTACATTTTTAGAAAATATGTCCTGGAAATTTATTTAATTGTCCTGGAAATTTCCTTTATTTTTGCTTGCAACCTTCTGTACGAACTCTGTACTACTGCTGCTGCTGCTGCTATTACTACTACTACTACTACTACTACTACTACTACTACTACTACTACTACTACTACTACT
>JAOBYE010389868.1:0-14411 GCA_025403585.1 Parazoanthus swiftii
TCTCAAACTTGGAGCAATTTTCTGAGATTGATACATTTGACACATTTGCTGGGGAAAAAATTGGGGGGGGGGGGGGGCCGGGGCCCCCCAGCCCTACCCTTTGCTACGGACCTGCAGCTAGACGTACCTACTGTATTATTGTCTTTGTGAACACATTCCCCTGGACAGACAAGCATTGAATTCGATAAAAACTTTGATCAATCCCGTTCTGGTTGAAATCCTCCAGATTTTTACGACACTGTCCCAGTGAACGGTGAGCACGAATAAATTTGAAACCGAAGATTTTTTTGAAAAGGTTCAACTGATTTGTTGTGCAAACATCCAATCACACAACCCCAAGCCTTTAGCGTATATTTTCTTTCGCCCAAACCAAAGCAGAACGAAGCGAGTACTCTATACAAGGTGTGGAGTAAGAACGGCCGATCGCGGGTGCGTGCATACTTGAAAAAACAGGTGTATAATATATGGCATGAGCAATTGAAAAAATATATGTTTTGCAAAAGTAAAAAAAAGTGATGTCGGGAGCATTTTTCAGGTCGGGCGGGGATACTAAACATGTGATTTTTTTATCTGACCTAATATATACAAAATCTATTGCGCTTTATATTAAACTTTATAAAATAAACTACAATTATTTGAGCACCAATATTATAAAACTGCAAGTTACAGTAAAATTAATACTGTAGAACTATAAATGATCTATCATCAGGATAATATTGATGCGTGATGATGTTGCAGACAATCCTAAAATATATGAAATTGTATAGATCTAAAATAAAAGATCAGCTGCGAAAAACTTGTTCAGAAACATGTGCTTTTAGATTGCGCTTAAACCCGTTCAGGCCGTCGATACTGCGAAGCATGACAGACAACGAGTTCCGGTCTTCAGTTGGTGCAGCAACCGCAAATGCGCGCGTGGTCTTCTAGGGTCCGTCACATATGGCAAAGACAGTTTACATCTCTCTACCAAAATTGTTGATAACTGCAGCTGAAAAAAGGCTCAAAGAAACTTTACTGACTGAGTTGATAAGACTGGAAGTGAGTACCTTCCACCAGTACGATATATAAACGTTCGAGTAACACAACAAAATCTATATTGCGCAAATTCATGAAAAACTAAAAACTAAAGCGAGGCAAAAAAGGTAGAGGGAAGGGGCACGAGGGAAAGAAAAGAGAGAAAAATGCCGGAATCTTCTCTTGTATTTGTCTCTACGCGCCGGATTTAGCAACTTCCTTTCCTTCCACTCGGTAATCAGTAAGAAGTTCAAACTTGTCAGGGAGTAGCTTCAGATTTCATTTTTTCCGATTTTTTTTTTTTAAAAAAACAACAACTTCAATATGTCTTTTTAATTTTAGAAAATGACTCGTCTCACGCACTGCGCAACCGCTTCATCTCTTTCAACCTAAAAGGTTGGATATGATCTGTTTAATGAAACAAAATGACACTAAGCCACATTCACATTTCACAGAAGCTCTGTTATCATCTAAAAAGTACATGTAATCAGAAAAGTGGAGTTTGTTTACGTCATGAAACCCAAAACAGAATTAGAAGCCAAGCCCCCATTTAAAACCATTTAAACCAGATTAAAGCAAACACAGTATGAAGTATTTATCAGTCAAACAGCTAATCTAAGAATCTTTGATGCGATAAACAAAACAGCCATTTTTCTATACCCAATCAGTACGATAATCGTACAATCTCAGTATTGAATTTCTGTACAGTTTTTGCGATTAGCTGCCGTAATTACTGCGTGTAAACTTTCTGTCCGCCGGCTGGTTTGTTGACTTATTGGCGCGCTATAGAAAACGACAAAAGATAATAAGTAATTTGAAAAAAAAACTTTAAAATGACCGCATGGCAATTATTAGAGGAGCGTTTTAAGACGACGAGTGAGTGGTGATTGCATGTTCTGATGGCAAATTGAATTTTGAATATTTGAAATTATGAACGTTTGTAGACTGAATCAGATAATTGAATGTTTAATTGTATGTTTGAATGCTTGAAATGCTTGTTCAAATGTTATAATTGAATGTTTGATTCGAATGTTTACATGTTTGAATCCATAGCTTGAATGTGTGAACTAAATAATCGCATGTTTAAAATGAACATTCATGTGTGGTAAAGTTTGAATTTTGGCGTGTTGACGGAACGCCACAGAATTAGAAGAGACTGCCGTTCATTTTAAAGGAAACAACGAATAAGTATTACCGTAATCTAACAATTTCAACAAAGCAATACCTCTAGCTAGCTCAATCAAACTATTAGGTTGGATAGGCAGGGAAATGAGAAAAAGCTAAAGAATAAACCAATTTACTGGTCTTAAGCTTGGGCTCGTTTGGATTAGTAAGGTCACGCTTTGTCCATCAGTTAACCCTAATATCTACCCAGAATCTTGACCCTGCCTTAAAAAATTGTCACACATTATACAGATGCAAAACTGCGTTCCCTTCTGAATCACGACTAGAACATGCAAACACAAAGCATGTGTTCCTTTAGTTAGACAAGAACAATTTCATCAAGCAGTAACCAGTTTTTCTTAGTTTTACAACACCTGTGCAAAATGCAACATGTAAGTATGTGCGAAATGTGGATATTGACATCAGATCACAAATGTTCACAAACTGGGGCGTGTTATCTGATTGTATTTTGTCACTAACGATACACAGACTACCTGTAGTTCTACTTTGGTTTTCCAATAACCCACAGATTCAATGCTTCACACCATGACCTAGCTTGTATTAATAAAATATTGATAATAATGATGATGGTGATACTTATTTTAGTTTAAAGCAGTTACAGTAACTTTTTCACCAAATTAATAAAAGAAGGCTATTAGTGTTATAATAACAACATTTGATATATTTTACATTGATGTAAGTATCGAGTTTATTACAAAAGTCACACCGTGGAACAAAAATGGTATTCAAACCAACCGGTATTGGGTTAAGTTGCTTTAGGCTCCGATACCGGCGAAAAAGAGCAAATAATTTAAACAAATCATATAATCTCTTTCACGCAAAACTTAAGAGTAACCGACAAAGGGTTCCGACTTAGTTACATCTTATGCCGGATTACCTCTCCCTAAGTACCCACCAAGGGCCAACTCAGCGAGGTTAGTCCACAGAAGCTGCCGAAAATGTCTTAAAAGAGACTTTACAAACTGGACGTGAATAAAGTGGAGCATGGGTTATACAAGCACATGCACCCACCCCAGCCCACCCCTACCGGTACTACATTTGTACATGTAGTCGTGAGTCGTTCTCAAGCTGAAACCAAGGTTCTTACGCAACTAGGGCGGCAATGTCAACTAAGACGGCTGCTGGACTGATTTTTAACTTTCTGTTTTCCTTTTTCTTGTTTGTATAACTACTTCTTTACTTTTAAATACTGCCTGAGGGTGTCACTGTGGGAACATAAAAAGTTTGAACCGCACGAAATTGGATAAAATCAACGTTGGCAATATTCTTGACACTGGAATATTTACAAACGCAAATTCAACATTCCTTCAGAAAGAGGACTTGAATGTTGTCGTAAAGACTATTCTATACACGGTACTGACGGATGCCTGGGTACTGCAATTGAGCTGACCATGATTCCGCGCTGCGCGCGTACATTAAGGGAAAAAGTGTTTATCAGGACATGGCACTGGGACGATTGGTTCCTCGCTCCTTTTACATTTCGTTGGTCAGACACATTCTCCCCAATTCATCACTACATGTATCAAAAAGTGAGAACCGAAAATCGACAGCACAACTGGTGAATTCTCTGATAAACCCCGTTACGCACACGGCAAGCTTGCCTCAAGTTAACAAGGGCTTTCATCATTCAACATTTTGTAACTAACTCTTTGGCAAAGCGTTACAAAGTTTAATAACTGAGGACAAGACAAAGTTTACTTAAAGCCAAAAGATAGACTTAGGATAAATTAAGCAAGAGACTTTCTTGTAAAATGAAGGATTTATTTACGTCATATTGCTACTTTGGCTATGTAAAGCGGTACCGTCTTGTGTCGCGTCCTCTGTGGTCCTGTGCGGTTCCTCAGCCTGACTTGCGCTGAATTTGCGCAGCTTGATGGTGTTAAGGTATTTCAAATCACAGTTCCACTCCCTAAGAATCAGCGGGAACAAACATTCACTTCAAAATATTGATAGTAGCAACATACGAAAAGCTGTGTTCTTAAAACTGACAAATTATGACTTTGTCTACAGGTGTGAGTGAGCGAGCGAGTGTTTGAGTCCAAAAGTATTTTCCGGACTCGAAATGTCATTGTAAATGTAAAAGTATGCGGTAAGCGTGATATTTACTGCCCCTGTTACGTAAGCCACGTCCAGGTTTCCAGATTTATGCCAACGGCCCTCAGATTCCAAACTGAAAGGTGTGTATAAGTTTGAGGTAAATGAAACAGTGTCTATATTTACAGACAGTGATGTCGTACATGTACATGTACCACCACAGATGTATGACGGGCGTACACTAATTTTGACTTAAAACAGTTTTGTTTTCAAGTGTTTGTATTTGACTTCTATTGATATAAGTCATTGTTTAGACTTGTTTATGATGTGACTTCTGAATAAGTCCCCCTTTCTTTATAAGCCTTTCCCTCCTGAAGGGAGGGGGGCGATTAAAAACCGTTTAGTTTTATGTTGAGCATGTGCATGCTTACTGTGTTTTACTCTACTGCATATCGCTGGAAATTTTCCTAGTCACAGAAAACTCAATTTAAGAAATTCATGTCCATGTAGTTGATAAAAGAACACAATTTACAGCACAAAGGTAAGCCTGGTGTTACGCGACAGAGTCAAGCACTCAAAGAGCATTCACACTAACTTACAGTATTGCAGTGATAAATACATGAATGCAGGAGACATAGACCAAAGTAGAATTAATCAAAGTGATACTTACTTAAAATGTGCAAAATTCTTCGCTGAAGTGAGATCTGGAATTTCTGCAAAGTTAATTACAGCCATACATACAGAATGAGTAGCAAGGCCATCTTGTGTTGAAAAAGGGACATTCACATTTATTTAATAAGTGTGTTTCCCAGGACTGAATCAATATAGCGACTTGAAGCTAACAATAATTGGTAAGCTAACAAACTAATGTAACAATGCTGGTGAACCTTATATTTAATAGACAAACCCGTTTACTACATGTATATTCCTGGTCAAAACACGCACAAAATATGTACGATATGGCAATGAAGTAACATAAAGTTCTATGAAGTCAACGTTTTTTGTTCAATCACTTGCAAGGAAGTTTAACTCAAAAAAATGACAATTACAGAAAAAAATGCATGGTCCAAGGTGGCAAAAAAAAGTCAAGGATTGGACATAAAAGATCAGTGCAAGCACTCACGCATGTTTTTTCTTCTCTCACAAGATGGTTCAGTTAAAAAAAAAAATTGAAAAAAAGGTGTAGACGAATCGATGATAACCAGCAATTTTTTATAGATCTCAGCAAAGATCTACATGACTGTACAGTCTTAAGTATAAATATCTTTTAAAATTTAAATTTAATAAAATCAGTCAACCATGATATTCATTATATAGTCTAATGTGTGTAATTGAACATACCCAGCCCACATGAGTGGTAGAGTCCTTTTTCTCTCTCAATGATTGTCTTAAGTGCAAGTTCTCTTGAGGCGTGGGTCCTCCCTTGTCTCCCCTTAATGCTGTTAGCCTCTTCAATTTCCTTGAGCTCTTTATCAAAACGGTGAAGATATCTGCTCATTTGGAGAAAAGGGGAGAACTTTACAATCATGTAGAACAAACTTACGAACTCCTACAGTCTGCTCCTCACAAACAACCAGCGGCTACATCACTAACAAAATGTACAAAAGTACTGGGCTGCATCTTAAGTACTGTAATTAGGATTCCACTGTGCTGTGAAACAGATAATTTTTTAAACAGTAAGCTAACAGTACACTGCATAATAAAAAAAGGTAAAGTGACTCTATTTAATGAGGCTAACATGTGACAGTAATTTTAAAACTAATAAACCAGTGGCCCTCGGTAAACACTTTACCTCCCTCCCCTATCTCTGCCAGTGCTCAGACTGTTTTACAGGTATTTAATTAAAGCTAAAGCTACATGGAGCAGACAAAAGTCGAAAAAGACATCGGAGTCACAAAGGATCGAACCATGGACCTCTACATATAGCTCAAAAGGCCGCAACATAACCAACTAAGTTGTGCTTGTTTCTAATAATAATAATAATAATAATAATAATAATAATAATAACAATAACAGTAATAAGAACAACAATAGCAATAATAATAATAACAATAATAAATTAACAAGAGGCTTTATCAAAAGCCTAACTCAGGCCAAGCCGTGTTCTTTTAAGCAACTAGTTTAAAATAGACTGAAACAGAGTATGCCTCCATTTCACTTGTTTACTACAATTCGTACAGTATTTGTTAAGCATACATGAAATATACTGGTTGAGAATAACGAATGCTGGTTTTAAAAGAAACTAGCCGGCAAATTGTTTTTATATGATTATTTGCTATAGCGCTGTGTTTTCTACTAATATGATATTGTTCCGTTTTGATGTGAAAAGATAAAAAAAAAATTTCAGGGAGGGAAAAAAATTTCGATACGCATCCACCAGGAATTGAACCCATGCCATGTTGAATTCAAGTTCGATCAGGTTGCTTGTCTGATACACTAACCACTGCACCACAACGCATGCGCAGGAAAATCGCGACATGAAGAAAAATAAAAATAAAAATAAAAACGGAGCCGAAACCTCAGCCCGGTGCCTTCCGGCCCAAGTAATAATTGCCTTAACTGTTAAACTTTAAGATAAAAGCTACACTTAATACATGTTAACTGCATCTCATGTTACATTAAAACTATACAGACTTACATGTACTTACATGTTAAAACAGTTAAAAATATTGATGATACAAATTACAACAGAATGATTTATACATGTACTAAATAAATGTACATGTAGACAAATTAAATTGCAAGATTTTAAATACTCGTTTGAATATTTGGCTTTTGATCAAGTTACATACATGTACAGTGATCAGTGTAGATAAAAGTGCGGCCACTAGACTTTGAACTCAGACTATAGGTTACATCACTTGGAATGTTTAGTTACAAATGGATGTAGTGTGGTCATATGTGCAATGTATATATAATTTAAATTAGAGTATTCTGGATCAAAGGATTAAGTGACAGTACTGTCACTGTAATTAACGGTAACTGGTCATCTCGCCCCATGGTCTTTTTTACCAGGGTTTGTATCTTATAAGTTCACATTGTTGGTACTGTGTCTTAATGGCAGCCATTGCTAACCAAGATAGATACTTTTAGTTGCAATTATCATATACCGGTATACATGTATAGTATAAAAATATTTGGGAACAATTTCGTGTTGGATGTGTTGTTAAAGCAGAGAAGTGATTATTAAAAGATAGTGTTGGAGTAACTCGATCAGCTGAATAGGTGTAAACAAACATAATGGTGATGCAATCGACTTTTGCAGCTCAAATGATTCCACTTTGCCCAGAGTGAGCACTATCATTGTCAAATATTAATGATCTTCAAAACCATGTTCATGATAAGTTGTAGGTTGTACAGACCATGGGACAAGATGACTTGTTATTTAACTGGTCTACTGATTTACCTCTCTATAAGAGCACAGACATCGGAAGATGTGTATTGTTTCTTCATGTGGTCCATTTGTTCATGGAACCATCTGATCTTGTCTCCAACTATCGGAACAAAGAAATAACTTTGCATTTATAATTTTATTTGTAACCTACAGCGTACAGGGTTTATTCATGCGATAGTACATGCACATAGTATTAACATGTTAGCACATGCAAGTAGAGGTCTGATTTTAACATCTTGAAACTTGTTAAAAGTGGCCAGTGGTAAGAGAAAACAGCCTCATTCCAGTGCATTTTGTCTGGCTCATGAACAATTAGGGAGATTGAAATACATGTAACATGGTCAAGAAACACCAATCAAACATGCTTTTCTCTTCAAGTTTTATTAAAATACTCGTCTGATAACTGGTAGCAGATATATGTTTCATGCAGTTGTCAAAATAAATGAAGTGTGGTTTAATTAATGATTTAATAACTTGTAAATTTTATACAGGTAGTGTAAAAAGTGTGTATGGTGACAACCGCTTCAGCTTAGAACTGATACATACATTTTAACTTGAGTTGTAACAGACTGTTTAATATATCAAATATTCCCATTTCAGTATCAGCACTCTTGATATATTAACTTTGATTTCATTTTTCACGTAGTACACACGTAGGATCATCAAAGCTTGTTTAGCAGTTGCTGTTTGAAAGAAATCAGTGCACTGTTAATTTCTTCAGGTAATTTTTATTTTGAAGGCAGATTGAGGTTTTTTCCCAGGAAATGCAAAAATTGCAAAATATTCTTGGGGGGAGGGGGGGGGGACAAGAAGAGTGATACATGTACAACGTCATGTACATAAATCTCATACCCCTTTACCTTAGTTTCTAGTTTGTCAACCTTATTTTACTCATAGTGAAGAGTGCCGCTATATGCTGTAGTATATAGCGTCGCCGAGACTGTATTGACCAAATGCTGAGCTGAAGGATAGAAGGCTCAGAGAAAAACATGGCGAATGATATGTAGTTCTAGGATGTACATTGGACTGTATTTCACTGCACTGTTTAGCTCCTTATGCTACTAGGGCTTTATTTGGATTTATTGTAAGTTTTGCGTTTAGTTCTGTTATTAATGGCCGCTGTAGAATAAGTATTCAGGTGTATTCTGTTGTTTTGTTCGCAGACTCGTTTCATTGCTGCATTAAACACAATTTATGAGCAAGGAGATTTCTTCACATAGAAGGCTACATTTGCAGAGCAACCAGGCACCAGCTTCAAAATATAAAAGCCAGGAGTATTTAAAATTAATGTTTATTACCTTTTACTTCTTGCAGAAAACCCTGTTCTTGTTTCTTTCTGAAAGAAAAAAGTATTTTTACTATTAAATTATAATTATTTTATATTATAATAAATATTATTATTACTATTATTATTATTATTATTGTTGTTATTATTATTATCATCATTATTATTCCAGAACTACATGTACAGTACAGCAGAAAAAACTACCAGTACTGTATATACATACTGATTCGGTACATAGATTATTGTTACAGTACATTAGCATCGTACACTCAGTTGATTAAGTTGGTTAGTACATAATTTCTTTTCTGTTTACAGTGTAATGTATATAATTTAAAGTTGAAATTTGCAAAGAATTACCAGTAAACTAAATAAAATACTATGTAAGAACAAAAGTGATGCGGCCCTGAAAAAATTATATATTATTTTTATACAGGTATTGCTAAAATATACATACATACAAACAAACATATACATACATAGTTTTACATACTTTATTTGGTAAAGTAGGTTATTAGGAACGCAGCATATTGTTACTTTTTTTTATTTAATAATCAATAAGCACTATAGACCACCCTGTCCTTCCTCAATCATCTTATCTTGCTGAGACACCCCTAATCCTCTCCACCCTCCTTCTTTTGGGGCCTGTAATGAATTTTGATTAGATTCTTACAAATGTATCTCTCCCTATGTGATTCTTTTTTTCTTCTTTTTTTTGAAAAGTTACCTTTTTATACAAAGTCACTTAATAGATGTACATCATTTTTGCATTACATGTACATGTAAGCTCTTCAATTGCACATGATCACTCTAGTCTTGTACTTTAGGACTTACTTATTTAGCTTCTCATCCCTGTGTGCTGTTCGTGTGAGTCTTGCAGCCTTTCTGGAATTTGGGTGAATAACTTTGTTCTTTGAAATCTGGAGTTTGGCTGCTTTTGGCTGTAATTAACAAAGTACATTTAAATATTATGCAACTTAAAGAGTACAAAAAATGTGCATGCACAGTGTTCAATCACAGTGGCTCACACATGTAACCTATAGTATACATGTATGCTTGCATGCACATAAATATGCATTACTGTACCATGGGGAATATGTACACTGGGACACACAGCACTATAAATGGATGTTGTGATTTAAAGTTGGTAAATTTGAAAGCTTTCCGTATTTGACTGAGTAAGCGCCCATCCCCCCACCGTGCAATAAATAAATCTGGCAAAATTTTGGGGGTGGGTGTTTACTCAAGCATGGGCGCTTACATGGTAAGTTTTCAAAGAAAATTTGCATAATATCGTAATAGCCCTTTTCGAACAAGAAAAAACACACGATTTGACCTTCAACAGGAGATTTTCACGGTTTCTATTTCATTCTCTCTTATTTTAAAAAGAGATTGAACAAAATATACTCTGAAGTCCCTAATAATAGTATTGACGGAATAATGGTACAGGGTGGCAGAATCTTCCAAAACTAATAATAGTACAGGTCGGAATAATAGTACAGTGTGGAAAAAAAACTTGAAAACTTAGTAATGGTACAGGTTGGAATAATAGTACAGTACAGTATGTTGCACAGTCCAAAAATATCATTGAAGGCTATATCACTCTTGCATCACGTGCTGAAAGCCATGTGGGCTCTGAGAACGAGGGAAGGAAACAAAATGGCGATCGCAGGACATGTTGACGTTCGTTGTGCTGCAGTTTTACAAAAAAAATTGTCAATTTTATAAGCAGTTCCAATATCATTTTTGCTGTACCACGGCCGCTATTTGAAAGACTAGATTTTGATAATCATACAGGCCCAACAAGGTTCGTACCGAGTTGAAAATTTTTGAAATTTAATAATCGTACAGTCCCGAATTAGGCTGTACTGTGTGGACTTTTTTCTCAAAAATAATAATTGTACCAGTACGATTATTAGGGACTTCAGAGTACATGTATCTCTGCAAAAGTCAGGGTTGGTGACGTCCTTCGTGCAGCTTTCCTTTCATTGTCAATTTCAGTCACATCATTCAGGCACCAAGTGAATGCAAATTTTAGCCACGATTAAACATGCTACATTTCTGTTTTTGTATGCAGTTTATTTTCAGTGTTACAAAATGGATGAAGAATGAAGGGTGCAAACTTAAGCTGTTTTTAGTGAAAATCAACAATTATAATTGCGGTCACAAATAACCAAGTGTAATGAACTCGTTCACAAATGGATACTTGATTCCCACAGTTAGGACAACTTCATGCCACGCTTGAATGTACCTTTTTTTGTAAACGCACTTTATTATTGTCAGATATTGACAAAACAACCTTTTCAAAGCTCTTGAGTTGAAGCAGCATTAAACACAAAATTTTTGTATTAATTTTTTATATTTATTTACTACAATTTATTATTACTGCAGCAGTCCTGAAAAAAAAATTACCACAAATATTTCTTCCCAAAAAACCCTTTGCAAAACTCTCGTCTGGAAAGGGGGGGGGGTGGACACTTACTCGTGCATGGGTGCTTACTCTACCAAAGTTCTTTGTTAGTACAATCATGAGCAGCCAAACGTTACCTGATAGCCAAGCCCAAAGAGATAATCAATTTATAGATCTTGTTTGGTTCTACCCGGGAGGACCCTAGTACTACACTGTATCTCTCTTATACACTTGACTAGTTCAGCCTTTTACATGTATATCATATTGCACCATAAAATGGTCATCAGTTAATCAGGGCTCAAAGTTAGCTGGCTGGTCTCTGCACAAGAAGTGAATCAAGTCTGATGTGTGAAGAAGCCTCAGCATATAAACGATGGATGACTTGATTTGCACCAGCATGGAAGGACTGGAAATTACGACCCAGCTCTAATAGTGGCCAAGTGGTTGAGTAAGGGACAATTTTTTTTTGTCGGCAGTGGCCTGAAAGTTTTGATCGCATCAGCCACAGTGCAATTGAGTATGACCATGAAGCTTTTAGCATTTACAGTATATTGAGTTTTGATCGGCAATTTCAGTTCACTTGCACTGTGGATAAACCAAAATGAGTGAATGAATATACTTGCAATTTCTTGCTTTAATCCTCTAAACTCTGCATGCAAGAAACGTCTGGTGCACATAACACTTTCAGCTGTGTGTCAAAGAATTAATAGAGCTGTGCAACTTAAATTTTGGTTGTGCACCTTAAAATGGAACACAAGGTGCACTTATTGACCTGAAAAGTAACTTTGAGCTCTGTATATGAGAAGCGATCTTAAATCTGAAGGCTGATGGTCTCAGCCTGTCATTGTCAATTGTAAAAATTTCTAAATCTCTTCACTGGCCGAAAGTCAGTGTAGTCCACTCTCGCGCTTGGTTGATTGACATTGGCTTTCTACCAATGGAGAGCTTTATAAATGTAAATAATTGACAGGCTGAGGATATGGATAGCTCCTTGATTTAACTGTATTTATTTACTTCACAGACGGATAGTAAGAGCCATATGTGATATACTAACTAATTCCAATTTCCTTATTTAAGCGCTGATATTTTTCTGGTCAACTCATCTCGTGTAGCATCGTTCGTGTATAAGCATTCTCGATTTCTGCATATTATGAACTAATAATTGGGCTTAAATGTAGATCACTAGAAGTATTAGCCAAAAAAGTATACTGTGTCTCGGATGTTGTTCGACATAATTTTTGCGACTGGCTTCACTTTTATCAATGAAAATAGATGATGATCGCAGGTACATCTGCGTTAAATCTGTCACTCTGGTCTGCTGGAGCTTGTCTTCTTTTGCTCCACATCTAAGCAACAAAATTACATGAAGTACACTTACCATATTTTCGCTTGTTTGTATACAAGTTATTTCCAAAACATCAGCAATACCTTCGTTGCTCACGTGTTGTCTAAAAGCTGCGTCCACAGTCTGTTTGGTCAGCAGGTGCTACTACCGCTCATGCTCCTTAGAATAACTCTCCAAATTCAAGATGGCGGCTCGGTTGAAAGGAGTGCGTGACGTTTTACGCAAGGCGAACCGTGTAAATAACATGTTAATGCCACAGTTTGAAACACTAAAACAAGCGAAAATTGGTAGATCAGCCTTTAATGTCATCACAGACTACGCAACAGTGTTCAAGGACTTTGCAAAAGGTATAAGAGATAAGCCTATTAGGGCAACTCTAAAACTGTCCGCTCTCGGGGGTCTTTATTTCATCTACCACGAAAACCCAGATGAGCAGTCTTACATCGGTGGACTTATAGAACATGCAAACGATTTACTGCAGATAAGTGATCTAATTAGGAATCCAACATCGGATCAGTATATTCAAGAACTTGTGGGTTACCAAAATCAGGGAAGACTGACAAGAAAGAGCTTTGGGCTGTTTTCATTGATGCTTGTGCAGGACTATGGTGAGCAGTGTGACTTATACAACGCACAGTGTTACTACCTTCAGTCCCGGTGGCATCAGTTGTGGAGGCAAGTTGTTGATGTTGGTTTTCTGAGGCACTGGTACTTCTTGGAGAAAGCAATGAAGGACTATGATGTGAACGAGGCGGAACTTGCAGACTGCCCTCCAGACTGACGTGTTTTGTTATCATGTACAGTCTTATCTTAAAAAATGGGAGGCAAGACAAATGTACTTCTCATAACTCTTTTGGTTGTCATGTGCCACAAGAACACAACTTTCAGCTGTTCGCTTAAAATATTTCTGCTGTTTTACAGCCACCAATGTCTATTAACCCCCCCTCCCCCTCCCCAACCCCACCCCCTTAAACAGCAGTACATGTACAGGTAATTTGCAACTTTGAAATTTCCAAAAAGACACTTTTTCTTCATAAAATGTTTATAACTACTCTAAAAATGCATTTATTTGCAGACTACAGTATGAACAGTCCTCAATTTTTCCTGTTGAATTCGTCAAGTAAACAATAAATCACAAGATGTCAGATGCAAACACTTTGGTGAGATGAAAAGAGGTAAATTTCCTCAGTTTTTCACAAAACCCCAGTTTTAACATCTGCTGTCTTTAATTTTTCATACTTGATGAATTCAAAAAGATAAATGTTGACTCCTTGTAATCTTTTTATTTGATTACTGAAGATATTGAAGTATGTTGGACCTAATAAACATAAAATCATCATTAACAGTTAACATAACAGTCTTTATGGTTTAGATTTAATCCATGGTATAACTTTGTTGTTTTTGCAACAGTCTCAAAAGCATACATGTATTCAGAGAATATTGTTTCTTTTTTTTTCCTTTCAAAATAAATCAGCTTGGAAAACCATCATGTACAATAATGTAAACTTGTTCTTTGGTTACTTGTTCAGGGCCGTAGCAAGGGGAGGGGCTGGGGAGTTTGCCCCCCCCCCCAAGTTTTTTTTTAACAGTAAATATGTCAAGGTCAGCAAATTGCCCCAAGTCTGAGAAAAACTGGAAATATTTTACTACTTTTAGACACTCTGATGTTGTTTCAAATGGCATTTAAAACCCAGGAAATATGTTTTCAGACAAACTAATTTTCAAAATTTCCCAGTAGAGCATGCTC
>JAOBYE010389979.1:0-29477 GCA_025403585.1 Parazoanthus swiftii
TAGATAGATAGATAGATAGATAGATAGATAGATAGATAGATAGATAGATAGATAGATAGATAGATGGATGGATGGATTTGTCATCCCTTACAATGATTTCAGCCAATCACAGACCACATTACTGTCGTGATTTTTCACGAAGTCGCGACAGTGTCATGATTGCAGACGAAATCACGGAGAGTTTGGTTTCTCTCTTGAAAGTCACTGCAAAAAAAAATTGTTATCAGCGTCGAATCATTGTATTGCTTCACAGAAAGTTAAGAGGGGAGAAAACGGAGCGACTCGAGCATTCATTTCAAAATTTTGGCAAAACTTATCTTTTGAAGGAGTGCAGTCTCCCAAGCATGGGAAACTCTAGCGTGTGTGCCTTCACACATGAATGAAGTTCCTCAAGTCGAGATAGATTTGTTTTCAAAACTACATTTTTGGATCAGGGATGATAAACATGTAATCGTGCAGTTTTTGCTCCATTCGAAAAATATCAGGGCTTGTTTGGTCTCGCCATGAGTATTTTGGCTCGACCTACGGTCGAGACCAAACAAGCCCTGATATTTTCCCGAATCGAGCAAAATCCTGCACGATTACATAAAAAGATAGATAGAAAGATAGATGCAAGATCCATAGAGTACAATGCAGAAGCGACAGTCGCTGTGTAGACTACGAATAGTCCCCACTTTTCCCCTGAATTCACAGAAGAAATCGCGAAGGACGACGCGAGGAAACTGGGGTGAGAAAAAGAAAACAAGAGAAGAGGGAAAGAGAAAAACCAACATGGTGACACAAAAGGGCAGCATTATTTTAAGCAATAGGTTGTCTGTGGTCCCTATTTTTCTCTCTCCCTATCTCTTTTTCTCGCCCCAGTTTCCGCGTGTTGTCTTTCGCGATTTCGTCTGTGAATTCAGGGGGAAAATGGGGACTAATCGTAGTTGAGCTGCTGTTCAAGAACATAGTATCGTAGCAAATAGAAATTTATGCTGCCAATTGTTAATCGGTTATTTGAACCACTTTAAAGCTTTTGCTTGCGACCATATTTCTTTTCAAGCTCGTCCTAATTTGGGTTGTTTATACAGACTTTCTCTTACAATCTCTCGTCATCAAGGATTGTCTATTTTAAAACTATTTTCTCTAACTTTTTTCCTGACTCCTATTAACTACTCTGACATGCATTGTTTTCTATTAACTTCAAGACAATTTTCTAAATTACGGTTTTCAAAAAAGTCCATTATCTTAGGATCTTGATTTTTTTACGGTTGCTCTAATCAAGTACCACTTAGCAAAATGGTGCTTAAGAGTGTATTAAAAAATACAGTCGCGCGTGTGTGGTCATAAACATCATTATCCACAAATTAAAACTCGTATACGCCGAACTAAAATGTTGTTAGGTCTCACCAGTGCTGAAATTAAAAAAATAAGTTTTGTTTATTCCCTGTAAATGTTGAGTGCTTTTGTACAGATTTCAACTTTGGAAAATCAATTTGACGCGCGCCCATTTGGCTATTGATAAACTATTTGAAGTCTTTTCCCGAAAAAGAAAATAAATCAGAACTTCATTGACCAAGAAGCATCATGCAGTTTTATTAATTAAGTAAACAACAGACGTTTGAGAAAATCATCTTGAAAACATTTCATCGTGTAGTATCAGATTACCTAGCTGAGTTTTGTCATAGTTTTTTTTGGAATACTTTCATCGTTGATATTATTTTATGTTTCCAAGTTTTTCCGATCAAACGCTAGGAAGCTTTTAAGAAATTGAATTGAAATTTGCAGCACCTATAGTAAAGGAAAATACTATAACCGTAGCTTTATGACGTCATCACCTATAAAATACTGCGACTTAAGTACGCAGAGTTTGATCATGAAGCAAAAGGGGAATTGTAACAAAATGCGTTCTACTCTCTTTTTGTGCAAACTATTCTTTAATTTTTCTCCTATTTTAGTCTGTTTGTACAGATTTGATTCTACAACTTTCGCCACAGAGGATCTTCCACTTCATTTTCTTTTTCTCTATCTTTCCGTGGACTCCTAATAAATGTCCTGAAACTTTTTTCCATTAATTTGCCATTACCATTGCCATTGATATCACAAAAATTTTCCGGCAGAAACTGGCTATGATTTAAACATTTCAAAGCTTGCTGCTTATTAATTTCACTGCTATCGTAGCATTATCTTCTGAAACTTCTGTCTTAGAATTCTTCACAGTGATAATTCTGAGAACTTATTTAGCAAGGTAGTTGGAAGTTTGCCCAAAATGGCGGTTACATTTCCCCCCTACAATCTTCGATTTCAGGTCAGAAAAAGTAATGATCAGATTGGTTGGAACGAAGTTAACAGGAAATAATGTTTAAAAGTCCGGCAAAAAGTAAACATTGCAATAAAATATAGGAAAATCAACCTCCTAAAAAACATTTCTACGGCACAGATAATTACCCTGCTGTATCCGCTGATATTTGCCCTGCAATGGATATCACGTGATCGAATCTAACCAATAGCAACGCACGAAATGATAGTAAAAATAGGTTGTTGAATTATAATAGTTTATACATGCGTAACCACTGACTTTGGAAAGCCTGCGTAAATTGAAACATGAGTATCTGAGCTTAATTTAAGTTTAAATCTAATACACAACATGGAAATGTTTTCATCTGTGCAGAACAAAAAATGTGATATATAACCTTTATGACTTTTGTCATCATTGCGATTGAAATTTCCATTAAGTTAGGAACTTCAATGTCCTTGTAGGTGTTCTAGTAAAGTGTATCTTAGGTAAAGCCGTACTTTAAAGTATATTTGTTTTGAAAACAAAAATCCTGTTTTACGTGTTTGATCATAAAAGCTTTACCGACAAATTGGAAAACTCGTATTTGTCAAATTAAAATATGTTAGTTAGTCTCAACTTAATTAAAACTGATTTTTGTCATGAAAAGTAATTAACTAGGAGAAAGATGCTCACATTTATGAGCTACTAGTTAACCCCCCTCCTCCTTCAGTTGTCCATTTACGTTGTGATTCAAAAGTCTATAAATACTTTTGAAGCTAAGTAACACGAAAAAAGTGTAAGAATAATATCCAATAAGAATTGCAATGTCTAAAATGAATTGTGTCTTTTTCTAGAAAGCAGTACGTACATACACAGAAAATGTGCATTCGATGAGTCAAAACTCGACTCAATTTTCGAGGCTGGTTCTATTTTCTCTAGCTGGTAATAAAGTAACCCGTTTCCTGGTTAGTAAGACAACCATTTTTCGATGCAATAACTTTATATACATACATATCAACTGATTTTAAAAAGCCTACATAGAATGAAATATGAACATTTTAGTAACTTCGTTTAATGTAAATCCAACATGCAAAATGTTCGTGTTTTCAACTGTACATGTTAGGAAAAATGGTATAATTATAATCTTTGTAAGTTTTGTTGTCATCACGATTGAAAGTTCCGTTGTGTTAGGTTCTTGATTTCTTTTTTTAAAGGCTCTAACTTTAGAACAAAAATTTAGTTTTGAAAAGTGCAGTCATAAACACCATTATCCACAAATTGAGCTATGTCAGTCAGGTTTCAACAGTGCTGAAACTTAAATTGGATTTTTTGCCCCTGTAAATATTAAACGCCTTTGTGCAGAAATCAACCTTGGAATAGTCGATATGACGTAGCCTAAGGCTATTGATAAATTAAATGAACTCTTTTTCCAAGAAAGGCCATTAACCAAAACTTTATGAACTAAGGAGCACCATATTATTTAGTTTTAAAATCGGAGTATTTTTGACAATAATTAAGTGGACAGCGATGTGTGAAAATTTCACCTTAAACTGGAACTGACTAACATCGCGTAATATCAGATTACCCTGCTGAATTTTACCCAATTTTTTCTTAAAACGATTAATAGTGTTCGTCGTTTATACTTGATGCTTGTGTTGTGCTTTTCAAATCCAGCATCTACTTAAGGAGTGATATCGGGATGCCTCTTTTCATTAGAAAGCCGACAAAACTGATTTTGCTAAATCGAATTGAAACTATTGTGTTTTCTAAATATCTGCCGTTTACTGTCACTTAATAAGGCACAGCAAACTCACTTGAATTTCCCCGTAGGAGGTAGAGTGTCTAGTGCGTCATCTCTTAACATCTTTTGGAGATTGTATTAAACTTGACGACAAACATAATGTCCTGCCACACCAACGGGTAGTGCTTAGCAAAGATTTTAGAAAGGAGATTTATTATTGTGTCAAACACTAATCAAATTTGAGGAGAACGGACATCGTTTGCGGTAAGGGAAAACGTATTCAGGAAAAATGTTGTTATAGTGAGCATATTGATAAACGGCTTAAGTTTGCTTATAATTCAATTTTATAAGGAACTGGAGTTGTCGAGAATAACGAGCAAAACCTTTGTAATTAAGTGTTTCTCAAATCTTAATATTTGAGGAAGTCCTCCACGAGAGAAAGAAGAAGACAATCTTAAAAGGGTTTGAACGCAGCCATGAAGGGATTTTCCTCAAAAAACGTTAGTTTCACTATAGGAAATGCAACGAAAAGCGGATCAGGAGACATTGTTCCCAGTTCAGTTATTTACCTCGTGTTTGCAGTTTTACTTGCGTTTGTTACAATATGGGGAAACTCCCTTGTGATTATATCCTACAAAGTCAACAAACGTTTAAGAACTGGAACGTACACAATCCTAGCCAGCTTAGCTATATCTGATATACTGGTTGGAGGTGTTTCCCTTCCCTTATGGATATATGGAAACCTTACCAACTGGAAAGATGTTCCGCAAGCCGTCACCGCTATCTTCCTTAGTCTTGATGTGTTCACCGCTGTCGCGTCAATCTTCCATCTTACAGCAGTAAGCATTGAAAGATTCATAGCAGTCTCCAAACCTTATTATTATTACACTTTGTCTAAAACAACATACGCTAAGGCCCTCGTTATAATGTGGGGTGTGAGTTTTGTTATTGCATCTCTACAGCCGGTGCAACAAAGGATTCCCAACGCGATGCACTACTACACTGCAGTCATTCTTATTGTTTGCTTTGCAATGCCTCTGATAGTCATGTCGTCTGTATATGCCTACATTTTTCGCATCACAAGACGTATCCTACGAAGTTCGTATGGAACTGATAGAGAGTCTAGACGAAAAATCATTGCAAAAGAGTTAAAGGCAGTTGGAACACTAGTCATCATCACGGGACTTTTTGCATTTGCATGGCTACCTTTTTTCACTCTCACGGCCCTTGCTGCCTTCTGCCGACAGAGCTGTCTGCCAGAAGAAAACATTCTCCTGTGGTTTGTGAGTTTAGTGAAGTGGATGCACTACAGCAGCAGCGCTTGTAACCCGTTTGTATACGCCTACAGAGATTACATGATGAGAGAAACCTTTCACAGACTTATTGAAGCCTTCGTCAGGAAAATAGAAGGAATCAGGCAGTTTTCAGATGTAAGACTGAATAGAATTCGAGCCAGCTCATCTTCAAGAAATTCAGCAAACTTAATTTCTCCATAAGATAACAATGAAACCTTGACTTTTAATTGTAAAGAAGGGAATATTCGACAGAAAGTAATAGGAAAAACAGACTACAATTAGTTAAACGTGAAGTTCAGAAATTCAGAAAACCAATAGTATAACTAAGTTCATCTCCAAACTAAAGACCCATTTTCCGAAAAATGTATGGTTTACTCCTTTTAGTACTCGTGTGTAATGTTTTTCTAACTAATTTACCAGACAGCAATCCGTTTGTTTCATAATTTAGTCACAATAACTCCCAAAGGTAGTTCTTTTCATACGCCTTAAGGCTACTATAGCCTCCCTTGCCGCTTCAGTAATAATCGTACCTGTAAAATTATCATAAAATAATGGCAAATAAAATGGAATGTACAGCAGTAGAAGATAAATTAAGAAACAGGGAACAAACAAAACTGCAAACCAAAAGCGTTAAAAAGACAAGAAACGATCAAAGAGAACAGACAATTTTAAAATACCATAATGTCTCAGTCAGCAGAAAGGAAAAATATTATGCTTCAAAATGTCAAGACTAAATGTTTTGAAGAATACCGTTCTTTTTCAGAATTGAAAATCAATTTCTATGAAGTAAGATTGGGTATGTGACAACTGTTATCGAGAAGAGGTTCACAGAAGTTATACAACTGCTTTAAATTTGGAGGTAGAAATAGCATGAAAGTATTAACTGCATGATAATGTGAAAGTGAGTATTGGGTATAGGGGAAAAGTTATAGACAAAGGTGTGTAGAGGTTTTGTTAGTGGAGGCCTTACTAGTTTATTTTCAGCTGATGTCAGTTATTAATTGTTGTTTATTACTTTTTAATTGTTGTGATAATTGTTACCTCGCTATATATTTTTCAGTTGCACACTTAGCAAATATCGTAACGAATAAGAATGTCATGTTTTATCACATTTCTTGTTTTATTAAAGATAAGCTGAACTAGTTTCATCTCAAAGATATTCTCTCCATGTCCTCCAAGATACATCAGACACTAAAGCAGGATTGAATGTTTTTTGTTATTTTCTCTTGCCAGAGCGTAGTCAGTTACCATGGCAACACAATCTGAAATCCTTCTTATGCGTGCTGTTATTAGGTCTATTGCGGTAACATGGTTTCAGAAACATTTTAGTCTCACTTATCATTACCAGAGACGATAGAAGAGTACCCAGTTTTACCTCTTTTTGCTTATGCAATACGGTAAATGTCTAACGTACACCCTCTTTACTTCAATTGTTCATTGTTAATAACATAGTTGTAAAGGTCAACTATAGCGTTACAAAAGAAGCATACTTTCAAAATGCTTAACGTTTTATGTTACTGAGATAAAAAGAAAAACAGAAAACGATTCTCAATTCAACACACACAACACAACATCAGGTAACACTGATAACATAGCACAAATCTCAAAAGCGTTGTGTAAAACTTAAGTTTAATAAAAAAAAGGTTGCAGCTAAGACCCCCAAGTTTGGACATCCGTTTCAAACAAAATATAATTGTGCTGCCCATTTATCCTTAGGTAGCAAAATGTCTCAGATTCTGTGTTTTCAAAATGGAAGCATGTTAAATTTTATCCTTATTTTTCTCATAGATAGGTTTTGCTCATAGATAGTTGTCCATACAATTTCATTCAGTGGGTATTGTTCCAAGTTATCTCCCTTTTTTGAAAAGTACGGATTTGGGCGCTTGTTCTATCCATAGGCCTGATTATATGTATGGAGAAAGCTTTTAAGCTGTCAAGTCACCTAAATGAAACACACTCCTTGCGACTCTCCATCAATCAATTAAACATAAAGAAATATGTTTTTATGTTGTGAACTTTTCCGTCCTCATTTATTTTTTTAGTAGCTACAAAGTGACAGTACAATCAGTACTTATTTCAAACACGATGAAATCAAGTTGAAAAAGCAGGTGAAGCCAAGAGCCCTTTGCCATTTTACAACAAAACTTGTAAATATATTTAGCGCAAAGCGTAAGCATACTTTTCCCAGGCAATCGATTTCCCTATTTAAGGTGTTCCTGTGTTATTGCATGGTAAAATCTTGCCAAAACCTAGAAAATGCTCGAGATCAAAACAAATTTGCAAATGTTTCCTTAAATTCCAAAAAGTAATTATGAGTAAAATAAGAATGACTAAGTAATTACTAAACGTGGATTACTCGAGACAAGATAACTCGAATGACCTTTCCACTTTGTTTAGAAAACCCTTTTTCCATGATTTTCAAAACTTGCTTTTTCTGTGTTCACGTCGTAAAGAATAGTTTACATGTAGGTTTTTTGGTTTTAAGAACGAATTGCAAGATCTGTTTTGTTACATTACGATATGAAAACACTGCATTGGTTTGCAAAAACACCCAGCAAATTATTTTTTTCTGTAAGAGACAGCCTTATGATTCGTTGCGTTAAACACTGTAGTCACAGCTCTTTCTCTCACCTCAGCTCTAAAGTAGTTCGCTTTGTCGTATGACGGTCTTCAAGATGTTTTCGACAACCATAGAATGGAATTGCAAGGAAATGAAATTATCTTTTGAAGTAGATCAAAAATTCATATCGTGTGCGCAACAGGCTTGTTTATGACAGTGTTCATCTGGAGAGGAACAAAGTGCTTGATGTACATAAATAGAACGAATCAGGAATGTTTTTAAGCGCTTAACTCAATTTGGTATACGGATTATAGATTTACTGCTAAAAGGATAGCTACACAGCTTCAGCATTTCTAGAAGAGCAAAATTAGTGAACATGCCACGTGACTTGATCCCTAAGTATAGAGTGAACGCAATTTTAGTAGAGTCGAAAGATTCACTAAGACTTCATCGTAAACAGAGCTTTATATGTTATTCCTTTTCAGATTATAGTTTTATTGTTGTACAGGTTCGGTCATCGACAAAATCTACTCTCAAGCAACCTCTATCAAGTTACAGTTGTCTAAAATGTTTTTTTTATTCCGCTTTACAAGTTGACCTTGTGCGTAACTTTTCCAAGCAAATTTATTCCCAATTTGCACTACTTTTCGTATTCCGGTTTTTTCGTTGATATTGCTATTGACCAAGTTAGCACTCTTAACAATGTCTCGCAGTTGCCAAAAAGGGGGAACGTCAATGAAACACAATTTAAGCACTAAAACATACTCCAAATGGTTCTTACAGCAATATTACCCGTTTTAAGTTTACGTACTAGGAATTTTTTTATGGTTCATTGCTTTTTACTTAGAAATTACAGCTTTGCAAACTCATCATTTATGAATTTATTTGTTCCACTGTTGTTTCACCTTTGGGGTTTTCAGCTTTCCGTCAGCTGTGTACATGTTGACCTCCTTAGAGTGGAAATATTACCATATCAATTATTCATTCCGATTTTGCGGCATGCAATAGATTCATGAATTACTTGCAAAATTAGACTACTATTTGCCAATATACTGAGAACATCGTTTTCTGCGTTTTCTGCATTTTCTGCTGTAGATTAAATTTTTTACGAATCAATGGAAACGTACCTAATAACAATTTCGGTAAAGCTTCAGAATATATTATATTGACAAACAAGTTTCGGGCCCTCGTTCAAAAAACTCAAACTTGGATACCAATATTTTAAGAAGAGCAATCAAATGATATTTCTGCTTTTGCATCACTTTACCACCACCTCAGTAATATCCAAGGTTCTACTGTGCAAACTTTTAATGGTATTTACTTGTGGATCACTTGGACAAAAAATAAACCAAATAATGGATGTTATTTGTATTTGCAATCGGTGTCTGTCTTTTTCACTAAAACGGAGAAAGTTTACGAGAAAAGTCACTTTTAGGGTCAGTAGTCAACAGGAGGCAATTTTTTTATCTCTTGTAGCAGAAACTTATTTGAAATGAAACTAATTGAAATTTTTGAATATCTTCAAAATTGAGCTCAGATGTTTGCATATTTAACTGTTCAGTGCAGGAGAGCCAACATTTTCAAACTTCGCTGAAGAAACCCAATTCAAAAGTGCCACTCACTCACAAAAGTTTGTTTTGTAAGTAGTTTTTATAAAACCAAGATTAGCTGAGTTTTTCTTGGCCTATTTTCCATGGAATATTACTTTAGTTTGTGCGAAACTTTTCAAATCATATTTACTATTTATTCTGGTTTTCACAAACAGTGCTATTAAGTTATCACTCCTAAATACACATCAAGAAGGTGAAACGTCAATGGATCACAAGTTAAATACTAGAAAGTGCTCCAAATTTTTATTACAGTGTCATTAATTTTTGTATTTTAAATCATTTTCGATGTGTTCTTCATTTATTATATCTTCATAGTTGTATATAGAACTACATCATTCTTTAACTCTTCATTACGATATAATTTGTACTACTGTTGCTTTAAATATATTTTTTCAGCATCTTTATCTCAGTCTCTTTGGAATAGAAATATTATCATATTTAATTCGAACCATTTTTGCGGCAAGCAATTGATTTTATATTTTATTTACAAAAGATCAAGCCACAAATATCTTTATTCACAAGACACCGACAAAGGATTCACCCCGGTTGTTTATCATTTAAAAGATATCAGTTTATAGTTGAAATCGAATCGGCATTCTTTTTACCAAATTATATACCATAATGTATTCAGTATTAAGTGGTTTCTATTTTTCACAAGAGATATTAACGACAAATATCGTTTGCAGAAAGGAAGTCTATTGATTAGAACCGCAGGGGGCGTTTCTATAGTAGATGAAAATGGTTAGGTGAGTTTACTTTCGGGGTTTTTCACGAACTTAGCAACTTGTTTTCCTTCTGCCAATGTTGTTGTTATCGCCAATGACTTTAACATAACCTACTTGGATTTGGGTTTAATTGTATATTCTATATAAATATTTTTCCGGCGAGTGAAATCTAGTAAGGGCTGATGTTATACATTTCATTAACTTTCAATGCCCCCAATGTTGAAATTAGAATATTAACTGTTTACAGTTCACAAAACACTTTGAAATATTTAAAAACGCCGAACCGCTAGGCATCATGGTTTGATCGAATGACCTTTAAATAAGCGCTTCTCTCTGAGGACAACAACTCAGTTGAAATCTAACTATCTGACATGACATTTTAGACATCAAGTGCAGGATAAAACAAGCACGCAGATTTGGAAATTCTTAACGATTTACGTTTTCAAGAAAGACATTCAAGCACGACTTGTGAACCAAAATGAAGATGAATATAAGCGTGGAGAAAATCCCAAATCATAGCTTGACCGACAAAACATCAGAAACTTTTCATTCAAGATCCTATATTTATGTCGCGCTCGCCGTTCTTTTGGCAATAGTTATAGTTATCGGAAACTTACTTTTGATTTTATCTTACAAGTTCAACAAACTTTTGAGAAGTGGAACCTATACAATCTTGGTCAGTTTAGCAATCTCAGACGCAATTGTTGGAGGAATCTCCCTTCCTTTATGGATTTACGGGGACTTACAAAACTGGACTGAAATGCACCCTATAGTCATAGACATCTTTCTTAGTTTTGACGTTTTTAGCGCTGTGGCATCAATTTTTCATCTTACTTCAGTAAGCATTGAGAGATTTATAGCGATTTCTAAACCGTACTACTTTAACACATTGTCAGAAAAGACTTACCTCAAAGGCATCGCGGGAATATGGATTATTAGTTTTTCTTTGGCCTCCCTAATGCCTGTGCAACGTCGGATTAACAATTGGATGTTCTACTACACAGCAGTGCTTCTCATCGCCTGCTTTGCAGTTCCTCTTTTAGTCATGTGCTTTGTCTATTCCTACATATTTATCGTGACAAGGCGCATCCTGAGGAGCTCGCATGGAACCGATAGACACTCCAAGCGAAGAAGCATTTTAAAGGAAATAAGAGCAGCTGGTACATTGGTCATCATTACGGGACTCTTCGCAATCGCTTGGATTCCTTTTTTTACTCTTACAGCAATGGCCAACTTTTGTCCACAAACTTGTTTACCACAAACAGGGACCCTGCTGTTTCTTGTCAGTTTTGTAAAATGGATGCATTATAGTAACAGCGCTTGCAATCCGTTTGTGTACGCCTACAGGGATTCTCTTGTAAAGGAGACTTTTCGTAGACTTTTGACTGCTTGTTTTAATCAATTCAAAGGACATAAACTTCGTCCAAATGTACCGGTGCCTACACGATCCACGGTCTCGGCAACACGAAATTCAGTTGAACTACTTAATATACCAGTTTGATTGTATTTAGTGTTCCATGCATTGCAATTTTTGAGACATTGCCAAGAGGTACTACAACTTTTAAGGCACTGTGAAGAAGTATAAAAACATCGCAAAGGTAGCATTGGAGTTCAGTGGAACCCGCAAGGAAGAGGTAGGAAAGGACGTCCCATAAAACCCAGAAGAGAACACGTATGGCAGAATTGAAGGCAAACAACAAAACATAACAAAAATGCAAAGGGAAAGCAGCAAAGAGGACTATATGGAAGGTGCTGGTGCAGAACTTATGTTCCTCTTAGAAACTAAGCAGACACATATAGAGAGAAGAAACAACTCTCAAGTCAGTGTCAAGAAAACTTTTCGGCTATAGAAAAAGTAAAGTCGGTCAAAGTGAACCTGTTCAACTGCAAACTAGTATTCCTAAAATCTCCCTATTTCAACAGCTGCCTAGCAGCTGTGCATTGTGGGTCTGGCAAGGAAGTTTACAAGCCTCTACGCTTGGCACAGCAACACAAGGAAAATCAAACCAAATTCAAAAAGCAGAAAAATTAAGAAACAAAACTTAATGCTTGGTTTGCTCTTAATAACTACAGATCTTAAAGTAATCAGAAAACCATTGGAGCATTGTCTCTTGTATGTTTCGCTCTGCTTCATTTAGCAACAGATAAAAAAAAAACTTTATTTAAAAATTGAAATTAAGAGCGTTTAAACGTTTTGCGCGCTTGAATTCGATTTTTGTTTGACATTCTGAAAATCCTAGTTTGTTCTGAAAACTTAAAGACTAGACAATAATATAAAGACAAGCTTTCTTAAGCTTTTCGATGACTGATTAATATTTGAATTTCAAAAATAAAATAAGATAAATCTTAGAAGGGAAAAAGTCACAAATGTCAGTTTAGAATTGTGTTGAAGAATTTGCAAACTAATATATGCAGAACGCCAGACTGCTCTGATGAAAGGCTACAGCTCGAACTGTCAGCTTTACCGAGATAACCTTAACGGCGACAAAAAGAATACTACAACAACCCTTAAAAGATCGAAACACGTTTATGGAACGAACTCAGCTCTGATAGGCGTATAGACTAACTCTAGTTTCAAAGGCGTGCTCTCAGCAGGTTCGAATAAGATACAGTAGCAAAAAAATCCTCAATTTCCCCTTCAATACAATTATAAAAAGTACGCTGGCTTTTCCCAAATTATGATAATAATAAACAATCCATGCAGCTTGCGAGTTGCTTTTAAAATGAATTGAATATCGATGTAAAGGGGATGCAAACCAAATATTTAGAAAACTGGTACGTGATTTTCTTTTTGTTCAGTATATTGTAAATATAGGATGGCTCAGTTTATTTGCAAAATTAATTGAACATTATTATATCTGCCAAAAAATGCGTTGTTCTGTAGAAGTAGGGCCACTAGCGAAACGTCAAGTTGTATCACAAGGTACGCTAACTTTAATAAAGGCAAAAGAGAAATAAATAAATTTACGGCAGTGGTTCTGTCGTTTCAAGCTGTGCAAATATTGAGCTTTTTCTTCGCCCCCATGTGTTTGTTAACTTATCCAGTCAGAAGTTCAAAATTGTGGATAAAAACAATTAGGAAGAATTTTCTTTAACATGCATGTTAGTGCGTGATTGCTGTAGCTAATATGAGCGCTGTTTTGTAGCCTTTAAAGCAGAAGTTTGATTTTCTTCGCAGCGGGACCCTCGGAAATCCGGCTACCTGTTTTCTTGTTGTTGTATATTTTGGGAATAACAATTGCAATTAAACAAAGCGAATATTTTCAAAGCGGAATATGTGTCTTTATGTCAAAACGTGTACGGGAAACAACTTTCATTTTACAATTACCAACAGCCTTTAACCCTCTGAAATACTTATTCCTTTTTATCATGCGGACAACTACAGTAAACAAAAATTTTATTTTGTATCCACTCGACTTGTCTTATAAGTAATTCGCAGATTTTTGTGATACAAAAGTAAAAGTTCAGATGTCTTACTGAGCTAAACAATTATACTGAAACTAAATAAAATGAAAAGAAATTTCCCTCTGGTAGTAATTCTAAATTGTAAATTGCTGTTTCCTGAAACAATTATCATAAAAGCCTTAACTGCTCAAGAAAAAAAATTAACATCTTTCGCTGTGTAGGCGGTTTTGGTAAGGAAATAATAAATATTTTATTTCGTTTCCACGAAATAACTATTCTAATGATATCTTCTTCACAGCCAGGCCTGATTTGGAGTTCTAAAACATAAAATTAAATGCTACGAAAAGAAAAGGCCGAACAAAAAAATTGCATTTGGTTCTGGTTATCCCATCGACCGTAATTTCTGATAGCCAAATATTATCAACACTTTGCGAAACTTTTATTGCTATAAAGTTAATACTCTTTAACGGTAGGCTTGACTTGACACAATATTCAAGTGCCAGGTAGTAGTCAGTATACACGTTTAACAAAACAAAATTTTACCAGATTTTGACTAGGTTAATCGGAAGCACGCAGTTCTACTTTCTTTGCAATGTAGTGCCACTAATTCGCCAAGTCAGAGAATTCAGCTTTGCTCAAAACGCGTAACCTGTAAAACCCGAGTCATATTTGCTTCTTTGAAGATAAGGCATCCGTGCTCCAAAAAGTGTTTTTCACAGTGTTATTTTTGTAATTATTTTCAAAATTGCCTTGTGGCTCCTCCCCTAATTCCGCCCCTGCAGCCTGTTACCTTTTTACTTAAAACAAATCTTTTCTTTGCCTTTGTCTTTAATAAACTGCGGAATTGTTTTTCTTCCAACAGCAGAGGAGGGGGGGGGGGGGGGGGGGGTTTAAGACGAAGGCTTTGGAGGCTAATAACAAGTCAACAATAAAGGTGTACTTTCGCTTTTTACAATGCGAAGTATCTCGCTCGAAACTATGTTTCTTCAAATTAAAGAAAGATAATATAAAGTAACAAAGTAAATCGCCACTGCTCGATCTTCTAAAATTAACATGATGTGGTGGAAACAACATATATGCGACGTGTTAGTAACAGTGGATTCAGACTATAACAAATAATGGCGGTATAAATACCAAGTATAGAGGCCATTAGATGTGATTATACCTAAGAAAGCATCTTTAGCTGGTATTTAGAAATCATGTTAAACTCAAAAAGATGAACGCGATCTTTCCTCAGCCGCAGCAAAGAACACTAATTTTTTATTTGCTTGCTCAACTTCAGGTGTGTTTTCTATACTGTGATACAGTATAACTGAAATACCCCCCCCCCCCCTCCATAGCTTCAATGTAGTTGTCTAGAATACTGTAATGTAAACCATTGAAGTACATATCTCAAGATATTCTTTGTTTCGATTTGTCGGATATATTTCAACAGTCAACGGCAGTGGCAGACTGTCGTTTTAAGCTGGAATTACTCTTTAACTGTCCTTAGGTAACGGTGGCAAGCGCCAGCCTCTTGACTGCGCTGGAGTCGTCTTCGGATTAATCGAAAGCGCACTAGTAGGTGCGGCTTAAACTCAAACACGCATACGGCTTCTAGTTTTGATTGCACACTAAATTATCTAAAAAACATTATACAAGATGGACGGCTGACTGGCACTGAACATGAGTAATGTATAAAGATCGCAAAATAGCCCACACAGTGAGAAAACAGACAAGCAATAATTAAAATAGTCTATTTGGTTTTAATTCCAAAACAAACTATAACATTTAAGTGACAAATTAGAGGAAAAGACGTTTACTTTAAGCATCCGATTTTTTCAGCTTTCATAAGCTCATATTTTATCAACCGAATTGGTTCTCTCCAGGCGCACCCCTCGCATTCCCCCGCCTACGCGCCTGTTAGAAAAACAAGATTAGACAAGGTCCATGGTGAATCATAATACACCCATAGTGAGTTCAAAATAAGTGGCTCTCGGTTCGTTTGATAGAAAGTTTTATCCAAAAAAAAGTTCGTTTCGTAATATCGGATGAATTTGCCTTATTTGACAAAACTGTTGATACTACAAGATCTCTTTCTGAAGTATTTAGAGAGAAATACAGTCTTAATGAAATTAATATTTTAAACTTTCTCAGTAGAACATAGCCTAAAAGAAGATCGCGAAAATGAAAAATATTACATAGGCATTTAATTATACGAATGATCATTCGCTCTTCCTAGCACCCTTAACTTTTCCATTTGCATCTATCAATTAAAACTGTGTTTCTCTTGTTTAAACATGTCACTTCCCTTTGTTTTAGTCCCCGGCAATTTGTTCTATCAAAAGAATCAGTCTTAAAATTTTAGTACACTAGATAGTTTTGTTTGCTGCATGGGAAAATGACCAAATGGAGGGACTTGGTAAAATATTAGATCTAACAGGGCAAGCTTGGGCGTTAGCTTCTTCGCTTATATTACCCCCTTTAGTAAACTTCTCTGCTTTGATGTCAAACCCTGCAGGTATTCTAAGAAACGAAGGCGTGAAAATGTATCAACAGAATAATTAATAGAGTTCCATTTTATCTAAGATGCTAAGTTCGTAAAAAAATATATTTCTTTTTCTTAAATCGTTTTAAGCAGGGTAAAATACATATCAAGTGCTTGACTAACATGCTTACCGATTTCTTTTAATTGTCTTTGTTTCCTAGTTCAATTATCTGTAGTTTTTTCATTTTGCAGTTTGGAAATTTCAGTTCAATTCAAATTTAAAAGTTTGCCATTTCTCATTTTCATATTACCGAAGGTTTTGTTCAGGCTTATATATTTTGTATTTTTGTGTTTTAAGTTTTACATTTTCATATTTTATGCCAGGCTTTTTTTAGTTTGCTTTCTTGAAATCAGATTTGACAAAAGTTGTCACTGCCATTTTAAAAGAACCATCTCTAACTGTATTTCTCGTCCAGTAGTACGTTACTCAAAGGGAAAAAATCGTAAATCCCTTCAGTTGTGGGCATAAATCGCCCACAAAAAAAATTCGCTGCAATCCATTTGGCAAGTAATGCTGACAGCTGAAGTTGCTTTTATGCAAGGAAAATGTGATGCGTTTTGAGTCGATCGGGCTAACTTTGAGGCAACATGATCTGATTGGTTAAGACTAAGTGCTAATTGAAACTTTTCAAAACAGACAAGGAAATGTTGAATGCTTCTTTGAGTTGTTGTACTAAACAAAATCAAATGAAGAGAAAAGACTGCAAAAATTTAGAAGCTAAAGCCATCACGTAAACTTACAAAACACTTTTCAGCAAAGATTGTTTTGAGTTGCTAACAGTTGATGTTCAAACGGTTCACAAAGTTACAAACATCGACACCTACGCTGATTGTTCGGGTCTGACCTATTCCGTAAACTTCCGATTATAAGCCCATGGGCTTATGGCTTCCAAGCACATCTTGACGTACTTATATTCGGGGGGGAGTATATTCAAAAAGAATTTTACGTTTTAAAATTTTTTGGGACTATAAACAGATGAGGTTATGCGTCTCAAAATCTTAAACTTTGAAATGACAGAATACACATACGTTAACACGTTAAAGGGTCATTTTAATTGTCTTCAAAGACCGAAATACTAGAACAAAGCAACCGGAAGGAAAATTGCGCCTCAGATTTGGGCTTATATTCGGAGGGGGTTATTGTATTCTGAAGTTTACGGTACATTTTTAAAAATACATAATACGCTTGAAATAAAACTTGAAATACTATTTTTGTTGGCAGCCTTTCTGCTGCCTTTATCGGAAAGTACTTGTTTTTGCGTTATCTTAGGATTTTAGTAAGGAACATGAAAATAAAAACACTGGAATGGATGCGGAATTATTGCAAAGTTTTTTTGCCAAAAGAAAACGGAGACTTTCGGAAATCAATTGGTGTAAGCAGGGTCCTCGTATTTCTGCTTTTAGTTTCTTTAGTACACTAGTTTATCTACTTTAGTTGAATAGATTAATTACCCAAAGTGAAATCAATATTCGCAATATCAGTTATTGCAACAGTACATTGCGTGAGGTTGAGTCCGAATCAAAACACTACGTACACATCTAGTTGACAAGGATAACTAATGAGCAAATAAGTAGAAAAATAAGAGCAAACTTCTTTTGTTGTTCCTTGAACTTGGTGAAAAGTACATGTAAAGTGAACCCTTTCAAACACAATCAATCAATAGTGATTTATTGTCACTTTGAAAAAAATGTGTTAATATCAGTGTGAATCCAATATTATAAATTACATATAAAATTTTAACTAGTACCAATGATAACTAGAGCATTAACTCGAGTCTATTTTTATGGTATTTGAATGATCATTAAGAGTAAGTTTACAAAAATATTGATGAAACAAGAATTGACTCATCTACAAATTACGTCCATAACTTTACAAATATACCTAATATTGTGATCAGAATAGCACACGATCTATTCTGGAGTACAGCTGCCAATTCTGGAACTTTAATGCTTCTCATTACCTGTTGGAAGAGGTCGAGCAGATACAGAAAAGGGCACTAGGAATAATCTGCCCTAGCCTCTCCAACGGCTAAGCTCTAGAACAAACACGGTTGCCAACACTTGCACAAAGACGCAATGAACTTTCCCAGCGCCATTTCAAGAACATAACCAAACTTGAATACAACCTGCATCCCATTTTACCCCTCTAAACGGAAAAAATAATCTCAAAAATTCTAACAATTTTAGCCTTTTTCGCTGTTTTTATCAATTATAGCCGTTTGTGCCAACCCATTTTACTTTTGCCTTTTTACCAACTGTGCATAGCTTTTAAACATGGCAATTTTTACCTGAGCATTTCAGCCCTTTGCCTCCAATCGAATTCTGCTTGAAATAAAGTAGTTATTATTATTACAAACTAATCGACATACTTTGTATTGATTATGTGGAAGGTTAAGGTATAAAGGTACCCTATCGCGTCGTAAATTTCAATTAGCACAGAATGTTCAACTAACAGTTTAACAAAATCTTACCAGACAGCCTCACGAGATTGTTAAAGCGGATGAGATAAAAATAGCTTTCACACAGCACGGGCGCTCACTTGCATTGCAGTGGCTAACAAAATTAGTTCCCGTCGGGATTTTTTGGCGAGGGAAAGTGCTTGGGGCACTTAGTGCAAGTGTCCATGTAGAAATCCTGGGGAGACATGTAATGACAGTCGTTAAAATTTGTGCACCGGGGAGGGGGTCGGGAAGGGCAGCCCCATGGCTTAAAACTCTTGGCTGATTCTACATCCTGAGGATCTTTCATCCAAGTGATGACCTGCGATGCTGACAAAATCCACACGTCATCCATTTGGCCTGCAGAAAAAAGCAGTGTACTATCTTTACAAATTAATAATCTTTAAATATTATGATTAAAAATCCTCGATCGCGCTTGGACATAATCTTAAGTGTTAGTTTCATGTCGCCTTGTCATTCAACGACTGCTGAACTGAGGATTGAAAAAAGGGTTGACTAATTAACTTTGAGGCGGGGGAGGGAGTAGGGAAAAAGATATCCTGCAAGCGAACGCGAAAGGACAGAAATAAATCTTGCAAAGCTATTAGACCTGGTTTGTAAACGCCGGTCGTGGGGAGGCAGGAAGTGCCGACAGCGAGCTAATTTTCAAGACTACGTGCGCGTTTACGCACACGGCGTCTGAGACCGCAACTTTTGTACCCTAGGGGCCTGTTGTTAGGGGCAACTCGGCCAACCCAACTGATGACGTTCTGTTTTCGGGGAACGTTGGGCTGCCGGAAAGTGTTCACTTCAGGCATGCCGGCCTTCCGGTGATGGGACAGTAACAGATTTTGTTTTGCTTGATTTTCTGTCTATATTCTCCTTAAGTTTTCCAATGCCAAATTATAGCTGAACTGGAACTGAAGTTTTTCTTTCTTTTGTTTTAGACCCAGGCAGGAAAAAAAAGGTCTCTGGGCATCTTGGATGTGGCCTGTCTAGATTCAGCACCCTTAAGGTGGGCAATCGCATGTTAGTGGGGAGCTTTGGATCCAGCCGGATAGGCGGAGGAGGGGGGGGGGGTACGTTCTTGAAAGTTTTGACAGATATACTCAATCTGCAGACATATACTGTTTCGCCCTTTGAGGGTTCATCAGTGCGGCTCAGAGAAGGATTTTGAGACTGAACTTCTGTATACTAGATGGTTCAAACTCAAAAGAGTGAGCTATGCGTACTCAAACAGTGCATCAAAGCATCTACAATACCAATAACTTCGAATGCACAACCGAGTGACCAAGAAAATGACAGCAGTATGGACAGCTGTTTCGTTTTTAATAGAGCTTGTCAAAACTGCATAGCCAAGCACTTTGGAGACACGAAGTCTTTTCACAGCGCTCTTTACTTCCAAGGCGGGCCCACTGGTGTAGGTCTCCTTAAACCTAGGCCACCACACTACAAATGTGGAACCTTTGGCTGTGATGTTTGCAAAACGTAGCCCTGTGGTGAATCAGAATTCTTTGGAGCGTATTTATATCTATATTCTGGTACACAGAAGTTCAGTCTCAAAATCCAATGAGCTGCACTGACGAATCCTCAAAGGGCGATGCAGTACTGCCTGCAGATTGAGTATTTAGGCTCCTCAACATTCTAATTACGTTTTGCAAACATCACAGCCAAGGGTCCCACATCTGTTGTGTGATAGCCTACGTTTAAAGACACCTACACCAGCAAGTCTGCTGCAGCAGTAGAAGGCGCTGTGAACAGACTTCATGTCTCCCTGGTGCTAAGCTGTGCAGTACCGATGAGCTCCAATAAGAGCGAAATAGCTGTCCATTGATGCCCCCTCCCCTGTAAAATAGGGTTAATGAAGCACAATCACGCATGCTCGAGCGGCTGTTCGTAGAGGTCTCATTCTTCGTGGCGACATGAGAAATCTTTGCTCGCAGGGCATGTTTTTATATGAGAATATTTTCACTTAAAAGTGATTTTGAATTCTTTTCTAGCGATATTTCAATAAAAAATATCATAAACTAAATTAAAAGAATTAAAAGAATCAGTAAACAAAAGCTAGTGTAAACAAAAACACAACAACACAGCAATCCCAGGCCACCCTACATGTTGTCCTATAGTCGGAGGAAGTGTTCGGTTATATTTCAAGTGTTTTTATTCTGATTATAACTGGCCTAATATCGTTGGGAGCTTTTATCCAACAATAATAAACCTACTTAAAACCTGTGAGGCCCAGTGCCTTCTTAGCGGAATTTTACCCTACGAGAAACAAGAGAGATGCTATCTCAAAATTTAAAGCCCTGTTTAACACTTGGATAACAGAACATACGAAAGTTCGAAAGAGTTTGAAAAAGTTGCATCTGCGAGTTTCACGCTGTGCGATCATCACGTAACTGAGGGAAATTACTCAAGAGCATAACCAGAACAATCATTAATAAACAGCAGTTACATTTCAAGAAGGGGAGATTTTTAGCGATCGTATTTTTCCTCGGATAAAGCAGAGCCGCACCGCTTTGTTTCCTTTGAATTTGGTTGTGCTCTCGCGGCGATAGCACAGTTGATTTGAAGGATTCTGATGTTATCTTTAATTTTCCCGATGTGTTTTGAGAGTTCCACACTGACTCCGATATCTTTCGAATCTAAATGACCGTGTTGGAGGTCCTTAAGTAAGCCCTCAAACAAGCTTTTGTGTTGGTTAGTTTTGCTCAAATCAGCAGTCGCCTATTTAGCTACTCACCAACATAGTCCAGGAATTTCTTCAGGACGTCCATATGACCTGGCGATCTCTGGCCAAACCAGGCCGAGTGCATGTGCATACCAAAAGGGGCGCGGTTGGTGTCGTAGTGGTAGTGGAAATTCCGGTGTAAAATCTCGTACCACGAGGCTTCATCTCCGACAGGATTACAGGCATCCATCATAGAGCCACAAACTGTACCATCTTTGTTCATCAAGTCAACATTGGGGACAACCCACAGCCCAGGGTAGGACATCTTAGGACACACCCCTACCGGGCAATCCTGAATTGAACGATAGTCCAGGGTGTAGGGGTACAGCGGCGGTTTGGTGTACTTACCGGTGGGCCAAGAGAGGTCGTAGGTGAAGTTATTCAGGAACAATGCTGCGTACATATTCTCGGCAAGCGCCAGAAACGGAGCCCGAAAGCCGGCCACTGAGCGGAAAGGAACGTTTGCAAACCTGCAAATCGAGTATAATTCAAAACAAGAGATCAAACACTGTGTTTACGTGTTGCTGGTACGGGCTCAACCGGTCATCTCTCAAACTGATCCTGATTAGACACATTTGAATAATAAAGTTCTACGCCGGCATGTGTAACTCGTAGCAAGAAACGAACGGATGGCAATTTAAACTTCCAAAATGGTAACCAAAAATAGGCTTGGAGCGGAGATATTATTTTAGTCAAAGGAAGTTAATAAACATATGAGGGATCTATCTATATATATTGCATGACACTAGAAAGTGCAATATGGATGATAGGTTTCACTTTCTTACTGACAATACAGCTCAAACTAAAACCACGCCTCCCGCCCCAGTTTTTCATAATGCGATTTTTCATAATACACACCTACTATGTGTCAATTAAAAAATCAAAAACTTTTGCCATGTAGAAAGTTAGTTATGTGGGCTTGCAACAACCCCGTCTTAAGAGGGAAAGAATTGCATCTTTGAAACCTTTATTTTGGGCTTTTTTCACAACATTGCCTATGATCCATAAATAATTTAGAAACCAAACGAAGGCTTTCCATACAAAACCTCTCCAAATCCGTGATGGGTAAATAAGAGTTTTGGTATGTTTAAGAGAACGGTTTAGCTAAAATTATTTTTGTACAAACAGAGACCCAATGTCACGGCATACATTATGCAAATATTTAGCAATTACAGATGAATCTGAAGTATCGATATTTTGTTCTCACCAAGTGTGCGGTAAGCATGCAAAGTTTCGATACCAATCCATAACTTCTTTGTATATAAGGGGTGGGGGGAAGTTTTAAAATAGACTGCGAGCAGTCTCTTTCTGTTCCTCAGAACCAGTCGGGGAAACACGAAAATCGAGCGAAGAAGCAGCGATCGAGTCGGCGAGAAACTGCTAGCCACGAAGATCGCAGTCTAGTTTTAAAATAACCCATTCTGAGGAGGTAGGGGTTGGAAATACATCTGTCACTTGTAATACCTAACTCATAGTAGAACCTTTGATAGACGTATTCCATATTACGACTACATCTTCCATACCAACCTGTGGAGAATCTCTCGTTGAGCTGTGCTCTCGTTCTTCCACATACCATAGCTGCCTTTTATCCAGTACGTGTCTGGAGTCTGATGTGTGACCGAGTGGTCAGCGATCTTGTGCCCTTGCGAGTACATCTTTTCTACCAGATAATAACTGGTATAGTTATGACTTACAAAAAATGTGCCGACAGCCGGGCATCCGTTCGGGTTTGTTCTGTTATAGAACACCTCTTGATACTGTTTGTAATTGATGGCCGAGAGATCATCGTCAAATGTTAAGAGAATAACTTGTGGCGTTTTGTGGACCGGAAGTTGACCAGGCGGTTTGAAATCGCCGCTACAGCGGCAGTCTGGGGGTTTACATATGTCTTGATTGCATGGCTGTGCAGGCTTTATTTTGGCTTGAGCCAGCACTGAGTTGCAGAGAAAAGCCAACAAGAAGAAAACGGATTTCATTGTCGTTGACCGTGAGTTCATGAGAAGCTCAAGGTTTTAACTTCTTCCTGCTAACGATCACGAACAGGTCAAGACTTGTCGGAAAGCCATAGGTCGCCACGTGATATAAATAGACAAAGTCACAAGACACAGGGGTTTCCTGGAATATATAAGGATCAGGAATCGGGGATTGGGAATCGGGGCATTGGGAATCGGGGCATTGGAGATCAGGGAATCTAGAAAACAAGGATTGGAGATCGGGGATATGAAAAACAAGGATTGAAGATCAGTGGGGACCACAAAAACATCCAAGCCCAATAAAATATTGTCTCATGATCACGTCGCTCTAATTAAAGACCCCTCCAACACATCGTCTTATCAGGACCGTAGCTAGCGTCAGGCAGGGAAGCTAGCAAATGCCTCCCTAGATTTTGAGTCTAGCTATGGCCCTGTCTGTCCCCTGATCTGTTATTGTGGCGACACACAATGCAGCTCTGACATCTGTTATTGTGATGCATCACAAAGCAGCTCTATCGTCAGTTATTGCGGTAACTCACAAAGCAGCTCTGTCGTCCGTTCTTTTGGTGACACACACAGCAGCTCCGTCAAAACAGCTCCATAGTCTTTTATGTTAGCTAACAAAGTTAAGCAGCTCTGTCGTCATGGCCGTAGCTCGCATCAATCACAGAGGACAAATGTGTCTCTGCCTCTCCCTCCCCCTAAGTTTTAAACTGGAAATTAATTAAAGAATCCTTTTCTACTACAATGCGGTGATTATAATAGGACCGTAGCTATAGCATCAGGCAAGGAAGGCAAACTCCCCTTCTCCGACACTTTGAGTTCAGCTATGGTCCTGTTCATTATCTCCTCATTTTAAGTGATAAATGCGCCTCCAACGTAATCACAACTCATAAGCGTGCGTCATCAGCCACCAAATTTTAAAAATTCTTTTTTACTAGTGTCTAATGAAACAAAAAGAAACTAAAGAAGGTGCATGTTTGAATTTGCATTTTAATATAAGGGTACTAACTGAACATTCCACTTGTAGAAAGTGAGATCAGTGTCTCAATGAGTAGGGACAACAGCAGTTTTCTTTTGTTATGTTTTAGATTAAAACAGAAATACTGCTACTGCAGCCATTTTCTCTGAAATGTTTTTAAAAATCTAGTTCGAGGGGCGTTTATTAGAACGACTTGGTCATGAGACGACGTGTTGAAGGGGCTTTTGTTAAAGTGACGAGATATGGAGACAAAACTATTTAGCTTGGGCATTTTTTCGGATCTCCCCCTGATCTCCGATCCTTGTTTTCCAATTCCCCGATCCCCGATCCTTGTTTTCCAGATCCCCAATAATCGATCCCTGTTTACAAATCCCCGATCCCCGATCCTTGTTTTCCAATCCCCCATTTCCGATCCTTATCTTACGGGAAACCATACACAAAACATGGTTTTATTCCTCTGTCGTAACCTCAAAAAATACAAACCCAAATTTGGAAAGAGGACAAGAAATATTGATCGCCAACTTGTATCCAAAAACTCGAGCTTCTAGCGGCGTTAGAACAAAATTAACGTTGACCTGATCCAAAGAAGTGTCACAAGCAGAGAATCCAAAAGGTTCGAGGAGATATGAAGATCTCCCACACATATTTTTCTGAGAAGCAAAATACCAGAACTCAGCTAACACCTAAAATGCTCGCTTTTAAAGAAGTGATTGCTGAACGGAGCAAAAACAACATTTAAATAGGTACTGAAATAACAACAACAAAATACCAGCAACCATAAAACGTGTCAATGTCAGATACATTTTTGAACTATGAAATAATTCACACACTGTGGTATAAACTCTAAAGAAAAATAGGTTTGGAAGTCATTGTGATAAAAAGAGGGGGACACTTGCGAAATTCTGCCCCTGACCGAACTGCTTGAGCTCGCATTATTTTGTAAGTAGAGTCAGGCTGACAAGTTTACATTTATGCAAAGACTCGTGGACTGGTATAAACTCCATGGACAAATGCCAAGGATGTGCCCTTGTATAAAACCTCTAATAAACACTGCTAATACTTACACTAATAAGGAATATTGTTAGTGCTAATAACAAAATAATATAACCTAACCCCAACCCTTGTAAATATTTTTAACTAATAGGACTGGTTTTAAAGAAGGGTCCATCCATGGCATTTGTCCATGGAATATATACCCACGGACTGACGAATTTTCCGTTAAACAGCCAATCAGTGCTGCAGAATGCTCTGGGAAGGAATGTTGCACTGTCCCCTCAATAACATGAAAATATCGGGGACTTTACGTTAGAGTTTGTGTTAAAAAAGGAGAAAACTGCGATTGTCAAACTTCTTTACTTGAAAGTACTCACCGCTCGCAAATATTTCTTTCAAAAGCCCTCTATGATTGCAAGGCGGTCAGTGCGAAAGTTTCCGATTCCCATGATCCATCCTCCCTAACCCCACCCCCACGGGGGATTTATTTCTTACTTCTCGTTGGTTACCAGTCTTCCGCGGCATTGGGTGAAAGTAAAATGGCGGACAATGGCGGCAGTCGTGTTCTCCATGTGGATGCAGATGCAATGGTTGTCTACGCTGGAGAAAACGGTATTCATGAAGATAAAGAAAATTTAGAAGATTACAGTTTTGTTGAGGCACACTATCCGTATTTGAAACGAAAATATGAAGAAGATAACAGCGAGAGAAATAGCGAAAGTGATGTTTTGTTCAACATGAAGAAGTTTCAAAGAAGAGAGAATTTCAGCGACGCCGAGAAGTGTGACCTTGTCGATGTAATTTGTTCTGAAGAGTTAGAACACGACGAAGAAGTTTGCGAAAAGTTTATAATTCGCTTAAGATCGAGAACGACGCCCAACAAGTTCAAGAAAGTGTTGTACGAACAAATTGCGACCAAGCTGGAGACGAGAGGGTACAAGCGAAGGGACTCAGTGAGCATAAAACGCATGTGGAACCAATTGTTTGGTGATTACCAAAAGGCAGTTAACTTTTTGAAAACCAAGGCTGGGATAAATGGTTTCAAACACAAACCGTGGATTATGAAGATTTACGAGGCAGTGAAAGAGAACAATCTCCCTGATCATCTATTTATGGAAACGGATGCGGATGAAACAGAGACCGAGAATAATGAGATAATTAACACAGATCACTCTCATGATGGTAGCTTGGGTGTCTCTCGTGATGATGATAATGTTGATGATTGTGAAAGTAATGAACATGCTGATGAGTGTGAGAATGATAAAGAAAATGCACTTCGTGTGTCAGAGTCAACAGATGTTGTTCACATAAGTAAACCATTGCAAAAAAAGCCAGCCAAATCCACAATGAGATTGACATCTACACATTCAATCCCAAGCCATGCTGTCCCAATCAAAGCATTTACTAGTCGCAAAAGTGTTCAGTCTGAACTAGCTGTACCAAAACCTGTCCCACTGGAGCAGTTTACAAGACCGCAGGTTGCTCAAGGCACAGATCAGCTAGCATTGGCTGTTTTAGAGATCACAAGAAGTACATCAAGCCAAAAGCTAGAGGAAATGACATTGCTACTGAACTGCTATTCACAAGAGAAGGGTAAAGATAGAGAGCTTGAAAAAGAGAAACTAGAGTTACGGAAGTTGGAAGAAGAACACAAGTTTATAATTGACAAGATGAAAATGGATTTTGCACTGAAGTTTGGTTATTTACCAGCAGTCGGCATTGCTGCTCCAAACCATGACAAGGTTCTTCCATAGCATTAAATGAGTGTTGGTGTCTGAAACTTGGGGTTTTCGGCTAAAAAACACTTACCAAATACATTGCAGCTAGCTCTGAAGTAAAACTTTTAATTGGTATTGCCTTCATTTGAATGTGCGGTTAAAAGCAATAGTTCTGTTCACAGGGCTACATATAATACTAAGCAAATCTTGTATGTCTATTTCTTGAGCTTGAATTCCATGCATGCTGGGCTCTCTTTTGTCCACTTGCACTGTATCTCTGGGTACTTTTTAACCATTATAGTGGCAATGTGCAGAGTGCTTAATGAAATCCCAGTATCCAAATTTATACCTGTTTTCAAGGTTGCAGAACCTTTTCTATATGCCATATGGCATACTGTAACAGCATCGTCTAAATACAATACCTAACTGTCAAAATCTGTACCAAAAATTAGAACAATATTGCTTGAAAACCCTCCCTATACTGGTATAAACGTATTATATAGCTCATGTGTGGGGAGTAACCCCAGGTGCTGTATTTAAAACAGCTAAGAGTGGAGCCTGGAACTATGATCAGTGTGCACACAGAAACTTCACTTTAAACAGAATTATTGAAAGTTAACTGCAAATTCCAAGCATGTATTAAGTATATCACAGTCATGTACCACTTAAAAATTATGTCTGTTAGTCAGACTTGATATAATTATATTTTGTTAACACTGTTGTATATAATAAAGAAAGTAGATATGACCAGAGCCTTGGATACAACATGTCTTTCCCATCAATTTTAAAGAAAACTGCATGATCTGACATGACAAAATCATGAAGTTGTATTCAAACAAAGCTTTAGTGTACTGATCTGTGTATGTTTTATATAGTTCAAATAGACATGAACAAAAAAATCTAAAAAAATTAATCAGCCGAGAACCTGATTTTGTCCTAAGTCAGTGTGGATTAAAACTAAATGCTATTGAAGTATTATTTTAGGGAAAAGTGTTTTTCAACAAAGGATTCCCTTAAGGCTATAAAATGTCCATAGTTGCTTCACATGTGGCTAGATCTTTCGCTCAAAAGTGGGCTTGCATTATTAATTTTCTAATTATAAGATTACTCCGGGCCAGTGAAGTAGGGGGGGGGGGACACCCCAACTTTCAAGCAAGGAAGGTTCTTACATGAACTTTTCTCCTAAAGGACAAACTAAAGTTTGTCTAAAAGTTATTTCAAAATGCAAGAAATTGCATTTTAGAGAAACTATATATTGATTTCTTAAAGCAATTCTGTCAATGGTGCACCTCTTGCTTTTCATGTTTCGCTGGCTTTGTATTGGCAGCTTTAAGTAACTCGTAGAAAAGATTAAACCCTTAGAAATATACATTATTAATTAGCAAAAACAAGCTAGTCCACATGTAGCTTTATTGTACCAGTAGCAACATTTATGAGTCTACTTGCTTACATGTAGCAATTGACACACCATGTTATATTTAGTAATATATTATAATTTAATATGATTCAATTACAAATTGATTTTTTAAAAAAAAATTGTGTGTGACATACAATGTACTATGAGTTGAACAGCTCTGTTATTGTGCAGACCATCTGGAGTAAATAACTTATAATTTCAAATGTCTACAGTACAGTACCATATAATTGAAAGCTATATAAAACATACATGTACATGCATACTTTTGAAATCAAAAATCATATTGGATTGGGGGCTTTTTCAATGGTTTGGTGAAGTTTTCAACTATCTTAATATCTGGACATTAAACAATATAGGGTAACCATATGCACTGTTTGTGACTGCATGTTACTTCCTTGAATTGTTGAAAAAACAATAGCTAAACAACTGTTCTCACAAAATGATGTCAAGTATCTGAGTGCTCATTGCTTAGCAAGCTGGAATGATAAGGGTGTGAGGGAGACTAGACTAGAGATATCTGGATGGCATTTATATCTTTGTAAGAAGCCTACAAGCCTGAGGATCTAAGAACTTTGTTCGACAACAAATGTAACAACTTGCCTTAACCCTTGATTGACAATTCAGACTGGGAGGGGCAAAAAGGCTCTGCACCAAAGGTTCGCAACTTAAGACTATTAAAAAAACCGTCCCCATTGTAGGAGAAGACCATGTTACCATGGTATCAACAAACTGAATACAGTTTTTGCCAAACTTGGCCATTTTCTATCTATTTTGTGTCATTTTGTTTGGTTTGAATACTTAAAATATGTGAATCAAATGATGTTGCACTGTAATTAGTTCTATGCAAAGTAAAAGTGTGTTGAATATTTTAAAGTGGTGAATTATGCGGTCATTGCAAAATATTGCCTTGAAAAAATTCAAAATGGTGGACTGATGCTGTCATACATGTATAGACGTCATCTGATCATCATCAGGGCCGTAGCCAGAAAAAAAGTTATGACTGAGGCAATATCGATCCACATAAAAATTTTCTTTCCAGGTATTTAGGGTGTTATCTCATGACTATATGTTTAAACATAACTCTTTAATCACAGATTATTCAACA
>JAOBYE010389980.1:0-14410 GCA_025403585.1 Parazoanthus swiftii
CTGAGCTGGTAAATATACTCTCGAAAACACAGGGGTAGTCAGAGTCGGAATGTGGACTATCTAGTGATTCGAAGTGGGTGGGGAGGGAGCTGGAGAAACTACTGCTCCCTCTCAACTACTGCTCCCTCTTCGTGACCCCGCCACACTGATGGGACACGCAGTGTTATTACATACATGTATGATCATTCATAGAACATACACTGATGGCACATCAATCGATCTATACAAACAGGGTGGCACATAGATGAAGGATGGCATATACTTTTCCAGTCTTACCTAAATGTTGGAGATACTCTACTGTTCGATTATGACCTTTCAGCGGTCCGCTTGTCTTCTGCGCTTGTCTTAGTAATAGGTCAAGTGCTGGAAACGAGCGGCATGTTTATAATTAGATGTGTTATATGGTAGGCAGGGATGGGTCCAGAAATGAGGAAAATGGGGATGCAAAAAACCGGGAATTCTGGAAGTAGGCCCATAAATGACATCTTTGCTCCAAATGGCGCTTTTTCACGTGTTTTTTCTTAAAAAATCGACTTTCACGCCAATGTCTGTGCCGTCGAGCGACTAAACATACTAGACAAGAAATAGCGAATTTTCCAGAACTTTCCGGGACCGTCACTATATTTCCAGGTTTTCCAGGCCTGGATTTAAACTTTCTGATTTTCCAGGACTTTCCAAGGTTTTCCAGGACCCATACGAACCCTGGGAAGGATAGCTAACCATAGCTCACAAAAAGCAACCAGCAAAGTTTATCTCGCTTTTCCAAGACATGGGCTCATGTAATACACTACATATTAGTTTTCCATCCAAAGTAAAACTGATTACATAATTGTAGAGATTGTTCCTCTTCTCTTCCTTGTTTTGTGAAAAAGATGCAAAATAGGATTGCACTTATAAATAATGCCCACTAAACATAAGGCACCGATCTGATCTTTACAAGAACTCCAGTGGGTAATTCCTTTTTCGAGAATAACCTAACTGATCACCTTTCTTGTGCAGTCCTTTCGTTTGATACAGAGTGACCAATTCGTTGTACTTCTTGTGTTTGGTTAACACCCTTTCACTCTCTTCTACGTGACAGTTGTTGTCTTTCAACCTTAGCAGCGGTGCCAGCAGAGCGTCGTTAGTCTGAAGTATTACAACACAAGAAAATTAGTTGATAGGTAGTGTAAGTGGATGGGCTCAGCCACTTAGATATCTGACTACGGCTTATAATAACAATAAGAAAATAATAAAAATAATAATAATAATAATAATAACCGATATCAAAACCATAAGACAAAAATTACACACCTCGTGTTACATCAAAACTATATTATAACTGTTAAACACTATAAGAATGCTGAAAGTATGTAGACGTTTACAGTGGTTGTTAAGAGGACGAGTGCTAGCCTTTGACCTTAGGCTACAAGTTACTTGTTTAGTTTTAGGGAGATTGGTGTGTAGAGGAGTCAGAGAGGATGCCTTGTAAAAAATCCAAGGTCCCTATTCCTATTTCACTACACTATCTGTTGACAGCTGCATTTTAAAAGCTGCTAGTTTTGGTCAACCGGAATGTCTTGCGGTTTGGAGCTATAACTTTGACTGAAATTGAAAAGTCTTTCAAGCAGAGGCGATTTAGCGATTGTTTTAAATATGTGTGTAATTCTATGCCACGTTTTAGCTCAGTGCTGTCCCTAGCAATATTTCTCTACTTTACTGCCGTTTACTTCGTTTTATTTTCTGTTTGGAAGTAATCTCCACAGTCAAAAGAGAGTCAGTGACTTTAAAAATGATTCAGTTCCTCATTCATAGGCTGTCGAAACTCAACGACAACCGACACACAGTCTATTCACCCAGATGATCAACTAAAACAAATACAAACAATAATTTAAGAATAGTATAGATGTTTAGCAAAATAGCAGATCGCAAGGTCAACCATGCGATGATCATCCGACAACGCAAAGCACGATAGTTAGTCCTAATTGGCGAGTGTCTCCGCCTGATCAATGGACGATGCGGCAGCAAGAGAAACAGCACAATGTTTTACACTCGATTTGACCAGCAACAGAACTACATACTTTCCGGTTCGAACCAAATGTGCTTCCGTTAAACACAATATATTTATAGCCATTGTGTTTTTTTCTAAACTTCACGCGAAATTTTACCCAAAAAATTGCTCCTGCATGAAGCCACTTGAAATTTGTTTCAGGAAAACACGTGACACTTCGCTTACCATACATATACCAGCAATGAACATGTGAAAGTTTGTGAATGTTCATATAAATTCCCTTTCACTGCCACCTACCTGAAGGTAACACTTGAGGAGGGTGGTATCAATGATCTGTCTTCTTTGATTTAGATTCTTTTGGGACCTCACCTCAGCTGCAGAATCAAAACAACACCTTTTAAAACTAAAACTCAACACAAAAACCCATGTCATAATGATATAGATTTATTGCTCTGATTTGTGAAATTTACCAAAACGAGTAGCAAATTCGCAGGGATGCAGGGCCTACACTGTTCCAGAGTCTTATGTAATCCCTGGGATCCCTCATAGCAGCTATTAGGAGTCGTTTTAACCCATACCTCTTTACTTTTGTTGATAATACAAAGAAGTCTTATGATCAGTTTTGTTATTTCACATTCTTTTAACGACTCTTTTCTGAAGAATTGGAGAGTTAGTTGGAGGCCAAGAATGTATTGCAAAACCTGTAATGAAAATACGTAAAACTTAAACATTTATTACAGGATGTGTGCTGTCAAAGGGAGGTCATTGTCCAATTAATACTAAAGTAGTATCTTCAGCCCAGTTTGTGCCCTTGAACTTAATCTTCCAAGTATTACCACAGCATTTTCTACACAGTTTGTGTCACCAAACGAAAGAAGTTTTCCAGGCATTACCAAATTATCTTCAACGGGGTGTGCGTTCCAAAAAGGAAGGTAATCTTCCAGCTATCACTAAAGCATCTTCTACAGGGTTTGTGCCCTCAAACGAAAGTAATCTCCCGGGTATTACCAAATTCTCTTCAACGGGGTGTGCGTTCCAAAAAGAAGGTAATCTTCCAGATATCACCAAAGCATCTTCCACACGGTCTGTGCCCTCAAACAAAAGTAATCTTCCGGGTTTAACCAATTTATCTTCTACAGGGTGTGTGTTCTAAAAAAGGTAATCTTCCAGATACTACCAAAGCATTTTCTGCACGGTTTGTGCCCTCAAACGAACGTAATCGTCCAGATGTTACCAATGAAAGTATTTTCTACAGGGTTTGTGCCCTCAGAAGAAAGTAACATCTTCTTTAGGGTCTGAACCAGTTTCAACGAAAGGTCTTTGTGTGTATTCAGCTCAAGCTTTCAAACAACCCTTGCGCGCAGCAACAATAAACTTACCTTCAGTTGGTTCTTGGTTTGGGTCTTTTCGCTTTGCTTTTTTCTCTGCAGCCTTCGTTAATTCATTGCGTTTCTACACGAGGGGAAAAATAGTAAACACTTCCATTTTAATGTACAACTTTTTTGTATCGAATATGCAGATTAGATTAGATTGGAGTGGGGTGAGAACACAATGTAATTTCAAAATTTTAAAGCCCTCCTGAGGAGACAGCTTGAAACAATGCTGTAGGAGTGATTTGTTCCACAAGTCCGATAGTCCAGTTTCGTAATCTTAGTTGCCGCTGATTACAAGGACTACAGGCTCTTTTACTCAGCTTTAGCCTCGACTTGGTGTTGAATATACATAAATACCAGCGAGAATGATTAGAAGTCTGAGCCTCCAACAATAAAATAACTAACATCAAGACGAGGCTAACGCTTAGTAAATGAGTCTGTAGTCATTGTAATCAGCAAAAAGTACGAATACGAAACTGGACTATTATTACAAACACTGTTACTAAATAAATGTACAGAACCTAACAGAAATCTTGGACATCATTTCGCGGGCGCTTTCATATTGTTTGCTCTGGCTGGCCCAAGATAATGACTGGTTTCAGTCATTGCTAATTGAAAGGTCAAGGCACGCATGTGAATTTTGTCCTTAAACTCGCCAAATTCATATGCTTTGACAGCCAGAACCGCATGACAGATAAGGTCTAATGTATAAAGAGAGGCGAAGCCTGGTTTACACTTATGAAATAGACATAGCACAAGCATTCATAAGAATCCAAAAAAAACAACGGAAAAGACAAAGGAACGCCGATGCGAGCTTGTTCCATCTCGTCGCAGACTTGTAAATCCTTTGTCTTGTCTGTTGTTATACAACTTTTTGCTTGTGGTATCTTTGTTTCACAAGTGTGAACCAGGCTTAACAGAAACCAGTTCTGACAGTTATCACATTCCATTGGAGAACAAACGGGTCAGACTAACCAGACCTATTAACCCTTTCAGCCCTTATCAATATGTAAATTCCCCTTACATTATCCACACAAAGTATGTTGTTTGGTAATGAGAATAAAGCAACTGATCACACACAACAATTTATCTAAGTCAAAAAACAAAACAAAATACTCTCAACCTGTTAAAAAGAAACAATACTTAGACATAGTTTAGGAGAATTCAGCAATACGTCATATGGCGTGCTTGGGGCTGAGAGGGTTAAGTGGAAAGCGCCCTATGTCAATCACATCTTACCTGTGTTAAGTATTCCACCAAAGCAAGACAACCCTTTTCAAATTCTCCAGGGAGGAGGTTGGGTGGTGGCGCAGGATATTCCAGCTGCTTCCGAAAATCTATTGGCAGAAGGTCCGGAAACAAACCAATCACTTGTGTTGGGTCTGTTTCGAGCTGTGCAAAGCGTTGAAGTGACTCTTCAAATCTTTTCTGACAGAAGAGGTCAAAAGCATAAAGGTTCTGTATACTTTCTATTCTCTGCTTTTTTTCAGATTCGGGCTCCTCGACCATTTCCTGCGGATAAATTTGGAAGTCGTATATTTTATGCCATTACCACCACATGTGTCATTCCTTAATCACAATACTTTCTATAGACTTTCTTGGTTAAATAAAGGCTTCTTTAAAGAATTTCTTGGCTGTTTCGACAGATAACTAGTCCAGTCATATATTCCCAGTTTATTTCTACAGCGATAGCCTAAACTTGCTGTTGAATATAACATAAATACTAGCGAGCAGGATTAGAAGTCCGAGCCTCCAAAGATACACAGAGTTGTAAACAGCTCAAATTATATTGGTATTTACGATTGTCTAACATCAATTGAGGAAAACGCTGTAAAAATGAGTCTGTTGCCGTTGTAGTTAGCAGCAACTGCAATTACGAAACTGGGCCCGGTTGTACGAAGAGTGGATAACTTTATCCAGCGGATTAACCCCGATCCAGTGGATAAAATTGGCATGTTTTTAAGTTTGATTGGACAACAAGCAAACTTTATCCACTGAATAGGGATTTATCCGCTGGATTAAGTTATCCACTCTTCGCTCCACCGGGCCCTGGACTACAGTGCTAAAAATGCTCTTTGATAGCAACTTAGGTCTGCTGCAAAGCAGAAAAACAAGTCTGTGGTCTCGAAACCACACAAAACGACGTTTTTCGAAGAAAATTTTTCCCTTTCGAAATGTGACATAATCCGCGTGTAGTGTCAGACCCCTTCTCGTTCGCTAATATGACGTCAGACAAAAGCGAAGCCTGGGCACTAGGTCAACGTTTTCTGAAAACCTTGACTTGTGAACTTACAAGAAAAAAGCACCGGTTTTCGACTACACATCACGCCTAACTAATGTTCAAAGGCTGGAAGACTATTTTTGAATAAAAACTGTGTTTCTGCGTTGGTGCGTGAGCTGAATATCGGTTTTGATCAACAAGGGTTGATAAGGTATGTTTTTCGCTGTACGGTTGGCGTAAAGCTGACGTTTCGAGTACTTTTCCTTCGTTACAGCATTTTTGGCGCAACTTAATGAAACACCCACAGATCCTTTTAAGGGCTCAGAGTATGTCGCGCCAGGGATTCATAAACGCCTCATGTTGTGTTTGCTTCATTTTTTCTTTTCTCTTCTTTAATTTTGCTCCTTACAAGCTTGTCACTGGTGTACAAATCGCACTGGCCTCATGCTGCATGGTAGTTTACGCTCATGCGCAGAAGAATGTTTTGGTTTATATAACATCTTAACGCGTCACAGAGCTAGCCCGATCCCGAAAATCACTGCTATAGATCAATTTCTCGCCTTGAATCAGAATTTGGAGGTTCAGCAAAATATTTTTTCACTTTTCAAGAACGCATACAAAAAGAATTCTGTTAAATCGTTAAAAATGAGCTCCAACCTTGGGCAAGTGAGAACTTCCGATTTTGAGGATCATTTTTAAATACATGCAGTTCAAAATCGCCCACCTTAAAATAATACATTTATTGTCAGTTTAAAAGAATTATTAAGTCTCGCTTGTAAAGATTATAGCGATAAACCCGATTGGAATCCTGGCTTATTAACGGATGCCTTCAACAAGTATATCAATTCATTTAACTGATACAAACTCAGATACATAACTACAAACAAAAAATTCAGGCAACTTTTCAAGCTTACTGTTTCTTCTGATCTAAAATGTTATCAAAAGACAACGATACACTTTAGTCACCTTTGATTGAAGAACAATGAAACATTTTCTGCTCGTTTGATACCTATTAGTTTGGTTTTTGATCGCCCTGGAGCTGGGACAAAAGGGCTATCTTTAGTAATGAAACTGAAATTAGATCAGTAAATCAAAGTTTTTGTTTTTCGTTCTTCTGGCTGCACTACAGATGCAGCTGTTTTTCAAACGAAATTCAAACGCAGTCATCGAAAATGTTGTTGTTTGAAAACGAAACAATTTCAGTCAGTTTTAAATAGAATTTCTGCAAATGAAACTTTATTGTATATGAAGTGACAATCAAGGGATACTCTTCTTAAAGTCGGCGACTTAATTGCAACCGTTCACCACAATAATCTTCAAAATCAAAAATTTTCATTCGCCAAAGGTTGGAACTTTGGTTTATGGATTTGACAGAGTTTTCCTTGTGTACTTCCTTGCACTGAATGAGAGAATGTTTTGCAGAGTTTCTTCTATCCGATTCAAGCCGACGTGAAAAATATATTAATAACAGTTATTGGCGGAAAGAAGCTACATGTAACTATGACGTGTTTGATATTAAAACAAATAAACAAAAACCTTCTTCTGCGCATGAGCGCAATTTAAATTACATGAAACAAGAGGCCGGTGTAAGTTGTATACATGTGACTGCACCAACTGAAAAAAGATGGCGGCTGTACATTTTACCACAATACCTTGCAAACCTACAGCCTGTTGGCATACAGAAAGCCATATAATTTAGTAATTTTCATCCTTGCATAGCACAGGCAGCCCAAGTTTTGATACCAGATATATTCTTCGAAATTATAAGACTTTTGTACGGGAATTTACACAAACTTTAAAAATCGAGAATATTGCAAATAAAGAGTACCTTCCTTGAGTTCCCATTGTATTTGTAAGTTGTATGCATTTTGAGCGCGATCTGAGGCCGTTTGACGTGATTTTCCTGAAGAAGCACGTTCCCCTCGACTAACCACTAAATTCCAATACAAAGTGTTATGTTTTTCAAAACATATCTGGTATCAAAGCTTGGGTTGCCTTAACAACTTTGTGTATACTTGGTTTAAAGTATTTACAACTTTCTTGTATATTTTCGTATGCTAAGAATTATGGGTGAATGTGCCAGTCAGTTTTTTTTTGGTGCGGTCAATTCTCGTTTTCTTGTAAGATGCAAAATAAGATGACTGAAAAAACACGGAAAAAACAACAAAGAGAGGCATTTATGAAGCCTTGATCGAACTCAATTACCAAAGAACACTGAAAAATCGTCCAAGCTTACCGCCAACATAAGTGCTAAGCTAAACTGCTTGTCCTGTAACAGTTGCTGAATCTGCATTGGAAAAGAGACTGGCACGAGACGCCAGACATTGTTGTTTGATGCTATGTACACGTGCTTTCCACATGCAACGTATCTCGGTTTTTGTAGATCGATACTCTGGACCATAGCACGGGGACTAATTGTTCGCACCTCCACAAACCTTGGCAGGACACCGATGACGTATGGGGGGACATATTCTGTAAAAAAATATACAATAGAATTGTTACTCTTAGCTTATAGATGACAGTTTAAAAGGACACTTTCACGGCTTTGAACATGCGCGAGCTCGTATGACAGCCATTGTCTCATAGCCAAAAGAACCCAAGAAATTTATCCTGACCTCGATCGACCTTAATGTGTCAAAAAGAAAAATTATTTCTGATCGCCGATGCGTAAAAGAGAGAGATTTTGTTTTTAGATGAAATTCACCTTCGACACTTCGCCCCGTAAAACCTCAGAAATTGGCTTTGTTTCGAGCCGGAACACAGAAGAAGTTTCTGGGAATTCGAGCATGCGCAGAACCGTGAAAGAATCTTTTTAAGGTCGATCGAGGTCAGGATAAATTGCCTGGTTGTATTTCCTTGGTTATACAATTGTTTATGAGACAATTGATGTCATCCGAGCTCGCGCATGTGCAAAGCCGTGAAAGTGTCCTTTTAAAGGAATCCTCAACTAAAACACACTTTTGATCTCAAACGGAATTTAACTATTGCTTTGTTTCTAAAGAATTGACAACTAGAACCAATAATTTCATTTACAGAGCTAATACCAAGCGATTTAGTTTGCCCGTAGATCACTCTCAAAATACGCCCCAGCACTGGCCATAAACAAAACGTTTAGGACCACGGTAGCAAAATTAGAGATTGCAAAACTTTGGGCCATCTTTTTCAATGTGCATGCAAATAAAAAACCTACTTGACTGCATGTTTTCAACTCTGTCACAAGGATGGCTTACCAATGGCAATGGGTGTGTCTGACCAGGTGAGAGTGCGCTTAGGGGCCCTCTTTCCTTCACTGTCAGTAAGTATGCTCATGTCGTCACGACACAGGATGAGCTCACCGGTAGGCAGTGTTGCTATTGTTGGTTCCAGGTGTTTGCCAGTCGAGAACAACTCAGTGGCAGACCCAGTACTGATCTATCAACAACAACAACAACAACAACAACAACAACAACAACAACACAAAAATTACAATATTATAATACAACCACAATCACGAACTAGAAGTCTACAACTGAGAGCTTGGTACATGTTGCTCACTGACTGAAAACAAAATTCCAGGAGTCTTCCAGGGTAAAGAATTTGTTTTTCCAGGACCCAACCCCAAATTGTCTCTCGCGAAAACAAAACAATATCAAGTAACTTATTCAGCTTTCCGGTCAAAGCGAAATGGGACAAAAAGGCCAAAATCTTCAGAAAAAACCCTTCCTGAAATTGGGTCTTCATAAAACACAAAAAGGACAATCACGAGTCAGATGCCAGGTTTTGGTTTGTTTATAAAACTGTTGAACAATTTTCCACAAAACTCCAGGTGTTTTCCAGGAGTACAGGGAAATTATCTGTTGTTTTTTTCAGGACCTTTCAACAGCCCTGGAAGAAAACTTCAAAATTCCAGGAGTTTTCCACGAATTCAAGGAGTAGTGAGCACCGTGGTGGTATTGGCGAGAAATTTAAAACAGAGGTCTTGCTATATTGACTGAGCAATTACTTCAAGGCCAAAGTTCAATATTTCCCGTAAAGATCATACGTTAGAGGTGAACGAGTATTTTATTGTATAAGTATTCTTTACTTCATGCATCTCGTTATGCATGCAACATAGGTAATTATATTTGTCCATGGAGTATATACCCCGTAATGCCTGTGGGCAAATATTGGGGATCCAAACTGCTCACGAGTCAATCAGAATGCGTGAAGTATCTTTTTTTTTTTAGTTTATTTTATACGTGTTTCCCGACTGGAGGCGTAGCAACGGGACTCTGGGTCCCTTGCGAGGCTAGTCTCCAAAGTAGGGGAGGGAGATAACTCCACAACACCATCTGCCATAATTATAATGAAGTTTAAGAAAAAGAAGAATGGTTAGTGTTACAAACTTGAAGTATAACATTTGAAGAACTGTGATTTCTTTACATTCAAACAATTTTCTTGTCCCAATTATTTGTTTGAGAATACAAGTACAGTACAAGCATCTTACCTTAATAAGAGAATATTCTCGTTTGAACCCAACGCAGAGATTTTCCCCGGCCCAGACAACTGATCTTGCATTGTCCGGCAAGCCGAGGTCGGGGATATATTCCTCAAACCCTCCATTTCTCCACGAATACAACTGTTGACAAACACATAATTTATAGGCAGTTAGCTTAACCCTATTTACCCGGGCTTTTTGCGGGTTCCTGGGCCCGGGGGGACAGAAAGTGCCTGCGGCTCATACCGCATTTCCTCAAATAAACGCTGCGGCGTTTATTTAATTTTCATGATTTGGGTGCGGCGCTATTCGAGGAAATACACCGTTATAAATAAAAGCAAGTATCCAAAGCTGCTTCAAGACGAACGAACCGTGATAATCTTGTCATTTTTTTTTGTTTGTTTATATACCAGAAACGTTGGATGCGCTGATAAACATTTATAAATTTTAAATAAACAAAGCTGGTAATTATTGTATTGCACCATAATTATTTTCTTTACTACTGTAAATGACAGTATTCAAAACAATGTCAGTTTGCAAAGTACATTTTTTCAAGAAATTTCAATGTTCAAATCTCGCATTAGCTGATAAACTTTAATATTAATAATTTTTTCAAAAACATTGTTTTAAATGTTGTATATGTCATTTAATCATTTTATGCGTTGTTTACAACGTCTTAAAATACTAATTTGCAAGAAATGCTTCCAAAATTTGACACGGTGCAAAACACACGGCCGCAATCTTGGACACTGATGAAGTCACATATTACGTATAAAGCTACCGATCGCGTAATTTTGTTTCAAAACTGCGAACTATCAGTTGCTTGAAATATTTCGTTAAAAACTAGAAAAATATATTAAGAAAATCAAAATTTGGTGAAACGCGCAATGCCTTCGAAAATGGCGTTGCCATGGCAGGACGATTTACCCTTGACTCGAACTTTTTCTAGAGGTTTTAGGAAAAGTCGCCAGATTTGTTTGGTGGTTATAGGAAGAAAGTTCTCGACGGTTGAAAACAGATTAGACACTTTCTGCCCCCCAGGTAAAATAGGGTTAAAAATTGCCAAAATTAGCTAACACAGATGTAATGCATATGCTATAGACAACACCTTTTGTTGAGGGCCTATGTTTGTACCAAACAGATTTGTGATACTTTTATCCACTCAGTACCTTTACAGATTGGTTACCTTTTTCCATTAGTTAATTAAAACATTAAACAGAATTGAATCAAGTTATTTTCCTTTGGATGAACAGTAAACATAGAAGTTTTCAAAAGATGCTAGGCCTAATTCAGAACTTGAAGTAAGCAATAAAATTCCCTTGGGACCCAACGTGTTTACTAACATGTGTAATAATCAAAAGTTTTTGGTCAGATATCTTAATTTAATCAATAATTTGCTCAGTTTTTGTTTTGTGCACATTGTGTAACTGATAGTTTTCTGCTTTATAAACTTAAGTCTAAATATTTTTGTAAAAGCAGGGAGCGTGCGTGTCAAATGCTTAATTATATCATATTGTAATTAGTAATATCATACACCAGCTGTCATATATGGGTACCTGCAACTTGCGTTTCACAGCAACACACAGTCTCAGTTCAGATTGAGGAGAAGGATCTGCATAAGACCACAAGATATATAAATTACTGTCAACATTAGTTTCATAGTAAATGGGAAAATGAACATTTAATTCATAGAAAGCTTTTCTTTCAAATTAATGGTACACAGATGTATGTCTAGTCTGACAACAGAAAATTAACATGATACGTGTATTTCACCAAAATCTTGATCACTGATTCGTACTAACATGTTAAACAAAGAAATGACATATATGGACACCTCCTGACACATCTGGACATGTCTAGACACCTCTGAACACTTATAAACACCTCTAGACATGTCTGGACATGTCCAGACACCTCTGGACACCCAAACTACCTAAAGGTGTCCCTATGGTGCTTAGACACTTCTGGACTTCTCTAGACACCTCTGACGACCAGATGTGTCTTGAGGTGGCCAGAGGTGAAAATATCTAGACATCTCTGGACACCTCTACTTTCTTCAAAACACCTCTGGACACTTTTAAGCCTTGGCCAAGCATAGATGAGTGTCTCTACAAGTCAGTGCAAGTTTTAAACTTGCATTCAACTTGTGTTTCATTTGGCCACCAATTTGCATGGACTCACACTGACTTGCATTGACTAGCGTTGACTTGTACAGACTTTGAGCGAGCTCAAATTTGAATGCAAGTCAGTGCAAGTTCTTCATCAGTGGACAAATGAAGCAAAAGTTAAATGCAAACTTGTTTGAAGGTCAAAACTTGTACTGACTTGCAGAGACTTGCATCTACCTTTGGCCAGGGCTTCAGACAGCTTTAATTTATATCATCTATTGCAAGTGCTAGTCTCCTTAATTTAACTCTAAAAACCCCCAATTCACACCCACTGTGTAACAATCAGAGCAGCTGTATTATTTTGCTATCAGCATGAACTAATCTGTATGTGTGTCTTGTATACATTAGGTGACTTAAAAATATCTCAGTTTAAATCAGCATGTGCACCGATTTTTGCCAGTGCATTGACCTTTTTTTTTTTAAAATAGAAATTTACGACTAAAAAAGTCGAGAAATTTTTTCCCTGTTGCAAAACAAAAAACAGAGGGGCAACCACTTGGCTGGTGGCAATATTGCAACTTTTAAGTCCCATTTATACGTGTGATCTGAGCTCATTGGATTGTTTCAAGACAGTTGTGTCACACTCACTTTAACCAATCAAAACACCTCTGAGAAATCTCCACTTTTTCAATGAAACCGACTTGGCAGTCCACAAAAGTATAAAAACTAAAAAAATTCCCTCATTGGATTTTTGGAAAATTTTGATGATAAACCAGGATATTTTTTAGTGGCCTTACACTTAGTATTCTTATAAATAACATTTTGTCTGTTTTGTTTTATGTCTGTAGAATTTTTGCATTTTATTCAAACTTATGATTAAATATTATATATAGTACTTGACTTACCAAAAACTGAAGTGAGCTGCCTCTTCTGTGAAATTAAAATTGACATCCATGAAAATGAAACAAATAGGCATAACATGTTAGCAAAAGCCCATAAAAGGCCACCTGGAAACTCAATGGTTCATTTACAATGACAGATAAATTAATATTTGAGTAACCCAATACATATAAACCTACATATTAAACTGCTCAAATATCAATATATCAAGACTTAAAAACGTTGTAGAACAAATAGCTAACAATAACTTTATTTAGTATAATATTAAGATTGTGTAAAGTTTAAAATGCTTAAATCATTCTTGTATACCTGCCAACTTTTTCTGAGTTAAAGGTGTGAGATTTTTATCCTGGGACTGCCGGGATTTTTTGAAGATGACACGAACATTTTCGAAGATTATCGAAGATGTCTGAAAACTTCTGAAGACATCCAAAAACTTCAGAAGACGCCAGAAGTCTTCTGAAGACGAAGTTATCAAAAAAATGCTTTAGCCATTGAGGTTGGTTAGTTAAAAACATGACATTTCCTAGTCCCAGCCTTAGGACGTGTATAAGCGTGACCTCGCTCCCAGTGCTTTTCACTTCAAAAATTAGAGATTGTGAGGAAAATATCATCCTTTATTCATTTTACGCATAGTTTTCACTTCTTACATCGATCTGAGTTTACATATTTTGGGAAATTGTGTCAAACAAGGCGACACTAATCAATCAGGCATGAGAATTTGGGCCGCAAGCGTGAGCCAGCGTGAGATCGAAGTTTTCAACCTGCAGGCGTGAGACTCATGCCTAAGGCATGAGAGTTGGCAGGTATATTCTTGTGGGGGCAGGTTTGATCAGTGAGCTGTTGCTTGAAAGCACTGAGAATCCCATATTCAAGCCCAATCTCCAACTTGATCTATGTTCAATTCTGGCAGTGTTGAGCAGAAGTGCACTTCTTCTTATGTGTGTACACATTAACCAGCTGTATTTGCCATTGCAACACAGAGTACTACAAGTTCTGTCCTTGGTCCTATTCTGTTTCTCATATATATCACAGAGTCTCAATTTGCCACAAATATTACTCATTTAGTGTTACATGCTGATGGCAGAAATAGAGTTAGCATTCGTGCTGGTGCATTATTCACAGAAACAAGCTCTTTGTGCAATCATCTACTTTCAGATTGTAAGACCCCAAGTAGATCTCTATTTCAAAAGCTTCACTCAGAACTACAGTACTATAAAACATTTTTGAAATAGTTAAACCTCAGTTGTTGGAACTTAAGTATACAAACATCACTCAAATCAACTATCTGAAGTTTTTATAAATTAATTCCACAATAATCATTGGCTTGGTACATAACTAACATGAAAACCTTTATTATGG
>JAOBYE010390202.1:0-14407 GCA_025403585.1 Parazoanthus swiftii
TCTATCCTCTCCATGTTGCGCTCGTACTACGTGCTTGATCAGCAACCTTTTGGTGTTGTTTTTGTCGTCACCATGTTGGCAGAGGTGTTGATGTATTCTAGCTCGGTTATCAATCCTGTTCTCTACACATACTACAACGGGGACTTTCGAAAGCAACTTGTTCTTACTTGCTGTAAATGTACGTGCTCCGCTCTTAAAGTTTCGTCACCGTATTCGGAAAATCTCAGTCAAGGAAGATTGCAAGAACGCCGGGAAATCATAAGAGTAAGCCCTGGGAACAGTGGATCACTTCAATTAACAGTACATCGCTACCGCTCATCGTTGTAACACATAATGACATGCAACAACAGCAACTCAATTCTGAACCTTAATTTTCTCAATTCTCAATTTTATTATAATTTGAAACTTTTTTTTACACGTCCCGAGTGATCTGCAGATAGAACTTGCTAGTCTAGTCGAGGCGGATCAGTCGTATTTGGTCGATATTTTACATTTTTGTACGCTTTCACAATTTCAGTAGGAAAGAAAGCCGGATTAAAAGAAAAGTCATATTCTAACAGGAGGACAATATAAGATGCGTAATAAGTCTAATTAAAGATAGATTTTGTTCAATTTTTTTTAAAGGAGAAATTGAGAAAAATGGGAAAAACATGTTATTTGTGTTTTACGTTTTCCAGTTTTTAATAGCTGTATTGATTTGAGAATAGTTTAAATAATTATTATGTTTTCCTAAAATATCTATGTGAAGAGTGTGGATTTTACTTTTTAAACCGGTTTTCCTGAAAGATCTCTTATTTGTGCTGGTATCTCATTCCAAACCCTTGCACCTACTCTTGACAATGTTTTTTTTTAAATTTCTAATCGTGAATGCTTTATATAGATTTTTTTCGGTGTGGAAGATCTTGTATTATAGAGTGGATGCTGCTGGTATTTATGAAAAGATTGAGGCGAATTACCGTTTCGAGTATCATGCATTAAACAACATACAGATTCATAGAAAAGAAAGTTGAGAGGTAATATATCGGCCTCAATAAATAATGGAGGTGCGTGTTCGTTTCTTTGCAAAAAATAAAAACGCCGGGTTCGCTTTTGAAGAACTAATATTCTTTTCAGGAGATATTTGCTCGCGAGACCCATGCTGTGATGCCGTAGGATAAATGAGGGAGGATAACAGATCTATACTAATATGTGTAATGGGGAATTTCGCGGAACAAATGTCTGAGCCGACGTTTATATTTTGCTCATTTTTATAGTAATTTGGTCGATGTGATTTTTCCAGGTGAGACTGCTATCAACTAAAACACCAAGATATTTCATATAATCTTTGTTGGGTTTCAAACGCGAAACCTCTATATGTCCAGCGCCGTAGCAAGGGGTGGTGCCGGGGGGGCCCGTGCCCCCCCAGTTTTTCCCCAGCAAATGTGTCAAATGTGCCATCTCAGCAAATTGCTCCAAGTTTGAAAAAAACTTGTCTTATTTTACTAGTTTTAGACACTCTAATTTTGTTTCAAATGGCGTTTAAAACCCAGGAAACAGGTTTTTAGACAAACTAATTTTCCAAATTTTCCGCGGGAGCATGCTCCCGGACCCCCTAGAAGGCCCACACCTTCGACTCTTGGTGGTGCCCCCCCAGTTTTTCAAGGCTTGCTACGGCCCTGATGTCATCAATATTATTATTATTTCGTTATTATTAGAGTTTGGCAAACTGATTGCAAACATGTTAAATTGCTCCTTTCAAATATCGTATCATAATTGAGTTTTTCATTGCACGGCCCTATTCTGTTATGTCCGTTCAGGAATTACGTAGGTACCGCTAATTTCAATTAAGCATGTTTTCTTTACTATAACTAGTCAGTTTTCTATCCATTGAGTCAGTTTTTAGTGTAGACTGCTATTGTGTTAGCAAGTCTGGGGGAATTTGGCCATTTTCTATCTTAATATCTACACCGAAAACTCAAATCCACCTGTACAAGACAAGTCAGTCAACCCGGTGCATGTGCAACAAATGTGAACCGACATTCGACATTCGATTCGACATTGTAATTTCAATTAACCGTTGGCAAGTTTGTCTTTTGTCATCATCATTTGAACTCTGTTTAAGATATTGAAGTCTGTACAATTTATCATCTACTGGCTATTGATTAGACACTATAACAACGTTAAATTTCTGTTATGTTCATTCACGCATTGCATCCTCGTGACACTAGTGTAATTCATGTGGATTCAGTATTGCCGTGAAGTTTCTATCCCCGTGAAGTTACATTAAAGTTTGAACTTTTTATTACTGTGAAATAAATCGAAGCATTCAAGGACTTATCGGTGATCTTAAGTATCTCGCCTACGCACCCGCCCACGCATCACGTAGTTTGTAGTTTGTCCGTCGTTGTTCTCCAACCATCCTGTGAACTTACAGTCATTAGCAAACTCATTAAGGCAATTCAATTAAGAGGGATCTAAAGAGATTAGCACCAAAAAGGCTACAGGAAATGAACAATCGATTGAGCAGTTGAAAAGGAGTTTGACTAAAGGTCGCGGATTGCGGGTAGCGGGTTGGATTGTGCGAGTGCGGGTCCAAAATTTCTGTAAAATTGTTTTTACTACACTTTGACATGATTGCATTGAGCATTTCACCATTTAATGATTTTATCCATTTTCTTATTCGATTCAAGACTACAGATATCGCCACATTGATATTTAGCATCGTAATAATTATCATAATAAAAACCAATTCCGTATTTTTGTTGACATTCATCGATCGGCGCTCGCTATTGTATGTATTTTCTGTTGTTCTCCATAATTCGTATCGAGTTTAGAAATAGGCCTGCAATTGAAAAAGAAATTAACGGGTAAAAAAGCCGGGTGAATAAACTGAATTCGGATGAGTACAGCAATGAATGAATTCAGTTCGAGCATGAATTCAATTTGGGCTTCCTCAGTTTTTAAAAAAATGCTAACTCACGCATTATCATTAGTATTTTTAAAACACCTTGATAATATGTTTTCATTCTACATAAAGAAACGAAAGTAGTATTTGCAATATATACTGATGTGATAGCTGAGCCTATACATCAAGGTATTTGGTAGCAAATTGTTGACGTTCACGTTCAATTTTGGCTTTTCTTTGTAATTTACGATATCAAATATTAATGTGGCGTTATTCGTTGTCTTGAAATAAAAAATTGGATTTAAACTCAATGCAGTTATGTTAATCAGTCCTGAAAGTGTAGTAAAACCAATTTTACTGAAATTTTGAACCCGCACAACTACCCGCACCCACACCTTGGACCCGCACCCGCACCCCCACAATCCAACCCGCAACCCGCAACCCGCGACCTTCAGTCAGTGCTCGTAATCACGCCAAAGCAATAGTGACCAGAAGGGTTAATAAACTTAACGAGGTAATGTCTGCAGACGAAAGTGTCGAAACAGCAAAACATACCGCAATTAATTGAATTGTATAGGAGTTTGAACAAGCGCACAACGCTTACCATAGTCAACTGAAAATGGAAAAGGAACTTCAAGAAAGTGTTCTGTAAAGCGGTTCAGTTCACAAATTAGTTTCTGAGCTTCAAAGCAAAATTCAGGCCAGGCTTAAGCAACCCGTCACGAAGAAATTCTGGAGGGAGGCTGTGCAAGGCCGGAAGATTAGTAAGTAGCGTGAGACCTCGCCACTCTTCCCGCACGCGGTCTTGGGCGAGCTCAGTGAGAAGCTCAGCTGGCGCGATGGCAAAGGCCGCGGCGAAAACGGCGGCCCTGAAAATTAAGGTAGCAGCGAGCTCCTAAAGGGCTGCATGATCTTCAAATTGAAGAACTTAAGTTGCAGCAGAGAAAAACCGAATTGCAGCTTCTAGCCGAAATCGCCGAGACATATTCAGAGCGACAAGTGTATGAAAAAGCATGCACGTCTGAAAAAGGTGAGTCCTAGTAAGTAATGCTAGTGAAGCTCGATAGGAGAGATATTGGTCTATAATTGTTGGCATCATTTAATGAATAGCACTATCTTAGAGAGTTTTAGTTTCGTTGCATGGATATACGCCTTGAGAAACGGAAATTGTAAAGAGCACTGCTAATGGTTGGCTTATAGTTTCTTTTGCTATTTTCAATAGCAAAAGAATAAGGGTAAAGCCCATCAGCTTTATCGTTAGGAACTGATAGCATTTCTGATATGCCTAAAAAAACCCGAAGATTAAGACGCTTTAGATTTAGTAAGGTAAGTTGTGTAGAGGGGAGTTTACTTGCAAGTTTACGTCCGACGGAAGCAAAGTGTTCATTAAAGATATTAGAAATGCGAGTTGGGTTTCTTGTTTTCTTATTACTTGCTTTTTTAAAAAAAACAACTCTATAAGAACAACGAAGCTCAGATTGGCAAAAATTTAAGAACACTAATTTTTGAGTTGTTATTAAAAGAACAAGCTGAAGCTCGGCCTCGATAGCTATTTTTTTAACTTTATACGTGACTGTGCTCGATCTAATATCAATATATTTAAGCAATACAGATAGCGTATGTTGTATTAAGCACTACGGATGTGCATTGATGTCAATGTTACAACATACACTACTGGAAAATGACTCAGCGAGTCCATGATGAACCCACGAGGATGAATTGATCAAAAAATACATCCGCCAAGCAATTCGTTTCCCAACACATATATTGCAATACCTTGGGCTTAGTATCTGTTCGGTTTAAACCTCATATAGAAAGAAGAACTATTTAAGAACAATTTGAGGCTAAAATCGCCAAAAAATTAAGAACAATGAGCATTAATGGTTCTTGTATTAAAAAAAGCGTGTATTGTCATTTGGATATTTAAGGACACTTACACGTTTAAATGCTTGATTTTCGGTAAAGTATTGTAAAGTAATCCTTAATCGCCTTGTTTTTCGCCTTAATAGCTTTTTCAATGGAGCATGTTCGTCGACATTTTTTTCTTATAAAAAGACAAGAATAATTTATCCATATCACTAGCTCTATTTTCAGGATTCCAGTTTACTCCAGCGATATCGCTTTTAAAACTATCCGGTGAAAATTTCGAAAAATCTTGTATCTTTCACTGATTTGATTATGCAAAACTGAGGGAAATGATCAGATATGTCAGAAATTATATTTCCGTGGATCGAAACTTCTTCGGGATTACTTACAAAAATAATGTCTACAAATGATGCAGAGGTTTTGTAGGAATAAGATAACAGCTCAAAAGCGTCGAAAGAAAATCAGCGTGAGCCAATCCTTTTCCCAGAGGACATCATTTTCTCGATTGTATTTTCAAAGTAGAAACTGGTCAGGCGACGGAACTATGTTAGCGATAGATAATGTTGCCGCATACAATATGTTTTCTTTCCCGTGAGACATATTTCTAACCAGAGATGTGCATGTCTTCTCTAGGATTACATAATCATGGGTGGCGTCAATGAACAGTCCACTGAACACTTCCAAAAGCTAAAGGCGTGGAAATACACAAGAACCTTAGGACTACATTCTCCAGCAACTACGTCACATTCCCCTGGACTTAGTTGATGCGGTAATTTTGGTTTCTGTTATGCCGATTACTTCAAAATGAAAACCAAGCTCGTCTAGCAGTTGACTGTGCGAATTTTCTAGGTTGCTAAGGCTTCTGATATTGTTATATTGTTACGCTTTTAATTGATTAATTTTAATAGAAGGGAAGGTTATCAATTGCGATTATGTCCTGTTTCCTTATCCCTGTCACACTTCCCTTCATCAAGTTTGCAGTTACGTGGTCTCATTTAAATAGCAATAGAGCAGGAAATAATATATATGAAAGTTAAAATTACACATGTCACTTTTAAACTTAATAGATGAGGAGTGCACTAAAGAGAATAAAGAAAACACGCAAAGCTTTCGTTTGAGCATGCTCCCCCAGAAGATATTTAAATTTTCATCCCGAAAATCGCTGGAAATGCACCAAAATTTTACAAAAAAGTCATATATCCCAGTTGCACAAAACAATTTTTCCACCTAGAAAACTCAGCTTTGAATGTGGATCAGGATACAGGTCAGTAACCAGTAACCTTCCAAATGAATATCTCGTTTTCAATGATTGGCTGCCTGGTAGCAAGAATGTCAACATTTGTTCAAAGCTGAGGGTGTTATTTTGGAATCTTAACCATAGCTGTTAAATACCAAAGAAGTCCTCCTGTTACTACTAGAATCAAAGGGCTGTAGGATCTCAAGCAGTTTAGGGAAATGCTGTTAAATTTTGCATATAGCCCAGCGCGAGATTATTCAGCTTACTATAGAGCCCATTGATAACTGAGGCCAGAACTTCAACCGCCGAAATGAGAGCTAAAACTCCTTTTACATCAGCAACTTTCAACCGGGAGAGTAAGCACTATAGCTGGGGTATGGTTGAGATTTTAATTTGTTTTTTGAAATAAAATTAAGAGAAAATGATTTTCCAAATTTATACCGAGTCAAATGCCTAGGTTCGCCTCGTACTTGCTAGGGCCCTGCCGTAATCGTTTTTATAATTCGTATTAGCAATATTTAAAATCTTGTTGAATCAATGTGGTTTTATTAGTAAAACGTTTGAGCATTTCTTATTTTTGAAGTTTTCTAAAGCATTTTGGGATGATCAGTAAAGAGTGTAATAATTACTGAGACAACACTTTGTTGTATCTGTAAACCACGCGATATAACGGATTTGCACAGGTCATTAAATTGTTGAGTTGGAAACCATCCGATCTGTGTTGTTTTTGAAGTATACAAATGTTTCGGAGCCCCCCCCCTCCCTGTCTCATAGTTTTTTTCAGACCCCTCCTCTGGGGGTCTCAACATTTTGGGAGCCCCCCCCCCCTCAATATCTTCATCTCCCCCTTTATCATATTAAATGAACTTTCCCCCTAGGAATAAACTCCTCAAAACCTGAAAAAATTATACGGTCCCAGTAGCAGCTTTGCAATTGTGGCCGACGAAAATGCACCCCGAAAGAAGCCACACTTTCCAAGTCAATTTTTTAACGGTACAATCATTAATATTAATCGCACGCATGTCGTATGAACAAATTCAAATCCGAGGAAGACATTGCAAAATGCATATCTCTCCTACTTTGCTTGGCACTTTCTTCCTTCAAGCGTTTGGTTGTATTCGAGAAGAAAACTCTCGATCTACCTACTTCAACGTAAAACAAAACCTGAAGCTCATTGGTCATACGTTCAGGAAAACCTCAGCGGACAGTTTCATGATGTGCGGACAGTTTTGCTTGAGAGAAACAAACTGTTTTTCATTTAACTACAAGACTCGCGGTCGGGGACAATATCGTGTGTGCGAGCTGAAGCGTCGAGGGGTTAACATTGGTAGCCAAGAATCTGATCTTACGTACGATGAAAACTACGATTACGCTACGTTGGAAAATGTGAGTTTCAGTTCTTTCTTAGCATTCTTCGCCGGTTATTTTTCAACTTGCAATAATTAGCTGCGAAGAATGAGTTTTGCTTAACGATTTGTGTTTGGATTGTTGCCAATCTGTTTCGCACATACAGACTTATTAGAAATTTAATATAAGGTATATCAGATGAAGCCTTAGCAGCTCTTCCTTTTTTTGCCGTAGCACACTTGGGTTTAGTTTTAACTCCACAAAAGTACACATTTTTTGAAAGCTTAACAGACTTGGAATCTCAAAACAGGGTTTAAATTTTGATTAACGGTAAATGTGTTTTTCTGGATCTCATCGTTTAAGAAAAAGATATTGTTCAATTATGAATCTTGGCGCGCCTAATGCATGGCCTCAAAATACGATTTATTATCTACGAAATTCGTTTTTACTGGCTTTCTAAAATTAAACTCGCTGTTTTGTTTGGATGAACAGCACATAATGCCAAATACTTGTTAAAAAAATGAGTAAGGAAAATCACTTACACGTTTTTGTAGTTCACATTTTCGGCAAACTTGCGCAACTGCGTGAATAGTTTGAAAGATGTGACCTCAGAAAGTTGGCAAGAAAGGTTGTGGTCACATCGGGCACTTTTTAATATAGCAAACTTAGATGGTTTTGAATACTTTGCTTGATTTTCTTCGCCGTGTACGTGGGATCAGATTTTATTTGGTCTTAAGTCCTACAAACTCACAAGTCTGGCACTTAATTAAACTCAGATTGTTTCTGATAAACAGAAAATTTGCATGGTGGCGTTAATTTACAACAACTACCAGAATGCTTAACGAATTTTCATTCTTATTCAAATTTTTATTCCCTCATGAGGATAGAAGAACCATTAGCACTAACTATATTACAAAAGAAAGTGGGTAAGGCAATCGGACAAGCAATCTGTTGTAGCATATGACGACATCTTGCAAGCGTCCCATTGATTGGCATTCATGTCCGAATTAATTTACAACTGAAAAAGATTCCCGACCGCCATCTAATTTTGTTTTGGCACATTTTAGGCCAAATATCTTCCAAAAATGAAACTTATACTGCACTATTCTCGATGTATCATTCTGGTCTTTGAATTCACGAAGTGACGACAAACTTTCAAAATAGAGCAGCCTCATCACATTTATAAATTAAGCACTTAATATGTAAATTCATTTAAATCTGGAGGGGAGAAAAGAGAAAATACACTTCTTACTATAATATAACTCTTAAGGAAAATTGAGTTTAAAGTCAAGTTTCGTGTTTAAATAGTTTAACTTTTAAAGAATACTTTCAGGTAAAAAATCAGGAGCAGGAAAACCCCATTTTCACGAGCAATTTTTCCTTGTACTTGTTAAATGATTTTGCTCGTGTGGGTGATCAACAAGTTTTCCTTTACATTTTTCAATTGTCAAGGTCTCCTTGTTGGTGTAGACGACAAGCAAGTTTTCCTTGATAAGTTTAGGCCTTACCTAAGACCATTTAATGTCGTGTCGCCTCACCTTGTCTTGCACTTTAAACAGTTTCTCTACCGGCTGGCAGTAAGCGACTAATCACAGAGTGGCGAAAGTTTGCGGAATTGCTCTGTGAAACCTATAGTTGTTCGTCCCTACAGCTGTTTGGTTTGAGAAATTTGTCCTTTTTCCGGAACTTTGTTTGGGGACTCGCTCGGTCGGGACTGGTTACAAGTTTCTGTTACATGTACGCGCGCACGGATTCTTGGGTACTATTGAGCAAAAAGATGGCTTTTATTTGTCTGTGATTTTGCTTCTTTTTGAATTTGTTTTTTTTTCATAGTCGGTAACGTAACATTAATTAAACTCTTCCCTGTTTTATTTCTTTTGACTGAAACAACACAGAGAAGTCAGCCTTTGAACTTTGCTAAAACCTTAAGCAAATGTACCGGGTAGAATGACCTGTTTTCCATAATATACTGATGAAAACATCTTACTTGTTACATATTGATCTATATAGCTAGTGAAACGGCAGCACTTCCACTAGCATTGCTAACTTCTAGTTTAAGAATGTTGGCTGTATTACAGTTAACCCTTTGAGCGGCTAAGGTAGGGCAGTTGGGCGGGGTCAAAACAACTTGCACAGCCCCGAGTTTTTCCAGGTTTTGAAACAGACAAATTTACAGTTATAGTAACTGTAGTCTAATTACGGTGACAATTAGATTAAGCCGTCACCTATAATTTATGCCAAATTTAGCATACATTCAATTTCAAGTTTGAATCATAAAAGCTGTTTGACAATATTTATTCTAATTTCCTATATCCTATGTCACTCTTCATTGTTTTCTTATTTTCGGCTGAGGTTGGTTCTGTCCACAAACCCTTGCCACTGGAGTTTGCAGTGGTAAAATGTCGCGATCTTTCAGATTATATGTGATAGCGGGCTCATAGACTTAGGAGTTAACGCCGAGTGAAGCGTAGATTCCTGGGAGCCCGGTTGTAGATGAAAGCAAAAAATGCTGTCTACTGAGGTTGTGTGCACAATCCCGTCTCCACCGGGATGTTTACTATCCTTCCTTTTGTAGACCAAAATACCAGGTTTATGAACTCACCATTACGTGATGCATGGCAATGCGATCAACTACAAACGCTAACTTTCTGGACGTATACCCTTCAATTGGTAAATAAACCGCAATTTTGGATCAATTCAATTTGAAACATTAACACAAGACGAGGAGCAAGATAAGACCCCTTTGTGGCGCCTCATATGCATGAGGTGTATATAAGGAGCTGGCTCTCCAACGGCGTTGCTGCCGCGTACAAGAAGGATCCAAGGATACAGGACGCTGGAACTCAAGTAATCATAAGTTTATACAAGGAAGGAGCCTACAGCGTACTTCTTGTAGGCTGCGAACCTAGAACTTTATTCTAAAAATTTCGCCCATTCGGGCTTCTCAGTTCAGTTTTTAAAAAATACTTGGAGCAACTATTTTTAGTTACAATGTATTGGGTTCATCAACCCTGAAAAAACAAGTGGCAAAATGCATCAGTTGTATACATAATAAATGGTGCTAATTTTTGTTAATGATAAAGGCTAAAGAAATTGTTGTTTAAATTTAAAAACCAAAACGTTTTCGACCGTTCGGCCATCATCAGTACCGAACGGTCGAAAACGCTTTGGTTTTTAAATTTAAAAAACAAATTTTTTAGCCTTTATCATTAACAAAAGTTCTTAACAAGCAATTATTATGACAAATGTGCTAACTTACGATGGTTGTAAATTCTTTTAAAAATAATGATGCTAATTATATGGGGAAAAGCTTGTTGGAAATATGTTTGAATTATGCTACGTGGCGGGCGAAAGGCATTATAATTCGGGATCTGGTTTTTGCATCGATGGTCATTGGATGGTTTCCATAGCGAGATTTACATAGCTGCAGGAATTTTTTGAGCCCAAGCAGTGCCATGTATTTGTAAAACGTTTTTCACCATGCAATTAGCACCATTATTTTTAAATGAATTTTTAACCACTGTAAATTAGCACCATTTATCATGTCAACAACTGATACATTTTTGTTCTTATTTTTCAAGGTTTATTAACCCAATACATTATAATAAATATACATAAGTATTTTAAAACGTCGTAAACATTACCGAAGAAGCACTGACATTTTCCCGAACCGCGCAAAAACTTGCACGATTAGGTAAAACATGCAGTCATGCACTCTTTAGCTTTTTGCTGATGTGATGCAAGTGTTTTATATTTCTTTTTTAAACACTTGGTGTGCATTTTTCACTGACTTAATAAAATGTCGATGTATATGAATCCTACTAACGATCAGTTACTTTTGAGAAACGATTTGCGGTATATACTCCATGCGAAAATGCCAAGGATGCACCCTCTTTTAAATCAGTCCCATTGGTTCTAAATTTGCCGTGAAGTATTTTGTTATAGCAGTAACATTGTTCCTTACTAGTGTTAGTATTGGCAGTGTTTGTTAGAATTTATAATGAAGGTACATCCGTGGCATTTTCGTATGGTGTATATGCCCAATTTGCCGCGTATAGTTCAAAATTAGCCTGTATAAGCCACAGACTCGATATCAGGACCACATTTAAAATGGATTCCAAAACAATATCTCTTGTCACATTGGAGATTTCGTTCTATTATTGGTCGACGAAAATTCACTTTTTAACTGCCACTGTCATAATTTTATAAGCTCAAGAAATACAGTGACCTGAATTTTTAACGGTACAATCATTTGAACTTTAAATCGCACGCAAGAACAAATTCAAATCCGAGGAAGACATTGTGAAATGCATGTCTCACTTACTTTGCTTGGCACTTTCTTCCTTCAAGCGTTTGGTTGTATTCGAGAAGAAAACTCTCGATCTACCTACTTCAACGTAAAACAAAACCTGAAGCTCATTGGTCATACGTTCAGGAAAACCTCAGCGGACAGTTTCATGATGTGCGGACAGTTTTGCTTGAGAGAAACAAACTGTTTTTCATTTAACTACAAGACTCGCGGTCGGGGACAATATCGTGTGTGCGAGCTGAAGCGTCGAGGGGTTAACATTGGTAGCCAAGAATCTGATCTTACGTACGATGAAAACTACGATTACGCTACGTTGGAAAATGTGAGTTTCAGTTCTTTCTTGGCATTCAGTTTGCTGGTTATTCTTCAACTTGCAATGGTTAGGTAACGAAGAATGAGTTTTGTTAAAAGATTTGTGTTTGTTTGACTTTTAATCTGTTTTGCAAACATGGACTAATTAGAAATTTAATTTAAGGTATCACGAATAGCCTTAGCAACTCAGGCTTTTCTTTTCGCCGTAGCAATCAAACCCCACAAAAGTACACATTTTTTGAAAGCTTAGTGAGTTTAGAATTTCAAAACAGAGTTTGCATTTTGACTTACGATAAATGTGCTTCTCTGGGTCTCGTTAAAAAAAAGATATTGTTCCATTATAAAGCTTGGCGCGCTCAGACATGACCTCAAAAGACGATTGTTCACGAAATTTGTTATTTAATGGCTTTCTGAAGTTAAACTTGCTATTTTGTCTCACATAATTATGCCAAACACTTTTTGAACAAAAACAAGTAACGAAAGTTGCTTTGTTGTTCACGCTTTCGGCAAAGTTGCGCAACTGCGTAAATAGTTTTAAAAATGTGATCTCAGAAAGTTGCCATGAATGGTTAGATCACATTAGGCACAAACTTACAGTATAACAAAAAAAAACTTTACAATTCCCTAACTATAGTAAACATAGAACAGCATATCAATTAAGTCCAGATTTGTTGCACGAAATATCCGATACAATGATGTTACCGAACAGGTCCATAAAGATGATTACATCTTTTGAAAAATTACAGTACGTTCTGTTATCTATAAATAGAAAGGTTTGAATACTTTGCTTGATTTTACTTCGACCTGTACGTGGGATCATATTTTATTTGGTCTAAAGGCCAGGTTTCACCTGAATTTTTTGAGTTTTAATTTTCCAACAATTGGGATGTTTTGATCAAAAGTACCAAGCTTATTTCGCTCGGCAAAGAAAACCCGTGCAACTTACATAATTTGGTTGATTTGGGTTTGTTACAAACATAAAGTACCTAGCTAATATTTCAGCAAGCATATGTTGTGCAATCTTGAGCCTGGAATAGTTTTCTCAAGGATGCAATTTCATGTGAAATAACTTATTCAAAAGTGCATGGAGTATTGTAAAAAAAACTTAGAACTTGACAGTTTTGGCAAACTGTCAGTAAATATTAACGCAGCCGTAAATGTCACGCATGAGAAAGTACAGCAGAACAAGAAAACACGCCCAAATGTTGATTTATTCAAAGCTGAGATAACAAAATCAATTTCTTTCAAAACAGCACAAGAAAGAAGGACTGAATTTACCTCAAAAGTCGGTTCTCTTGAATTCCCATTTTCACGATTCTGGCACCTAATTAAACCGAGACTGCTTGAGACAAATAGTAAACTTGCATGATGGCTTTTATTTACTACTTTGCGAATTTTCTTTCCTATACAAAATTTTATTCCCTCACGAGGGGAGTAGAACAACTAGCACTAATTATCTCACAAATAAGTGGGCAAAGCATTCTGTTGTAGCTTGCAAACGTCCTATTGACTTGCGTTCATGTTCGAGTAAATTTATTTGCAACTGAAAAAGAAATGACGACAAACTGTCAAAATGGAACAGCTTCAACATTTGTCGTCTTATTTACAAACTAAACACTTAATATGTAAACACATTTAAATCTGGCGAGGAGAAAAGAAAAAATACACTTTTCATTATAACTTTTAAAATAAAATTATTAAATTTATTTTAAAGAACACTTTTTCGGTAAAAATTAGAAAACAGAGAACGTGGTTGAAATTTAAGTGGTATTGCTTTAATGAGAAATCTGTTTTGCTTAATGAAATTTTTCTTTAATATTTCTGTCATTAAGTGCATGTGTGGCATCGCTTTTGAAAGTTGAATAATTACATGTTTGCTTCTCTACATTTGGCTGGTGCTAAAACGATAGTTTTAGCTTATAGTTCTCGTAAACAAATGCAGTAATCAGGCAATCTACTTGGCGTTAGCTGTGTGCCTATTCAGTTCACGGCTTGTAAGTTAGTTACTAATTCATCCTACGACAACGTCAATAAATTTATCGACCAAGGCTGCCTTGATGACAACGTTGTTTACTACATATAATCTTGTATTGAATTGCCTGCCCCTGATGTAGCATTCTATCAGCAATAGCCCATTTCCGAATTATGTTCCACTGCCGGCAAACAAAAACATCGAGTCGAGGCCAAGTGCTCAAAAATATAACAAATGTATAAGAAGTGAACACCTAGCCTCGACTTGAAGAATGAAGGTTTTGTTTGGTGAGCAGTGGAGCGTAATTCGGAAATGGGCTATTGCTGATAGAATGCTATATCAGGGGCAGGCAATTCAATACAAGATTATATGTAGTAAACAACGTTGTCATCAAGGCAGCTTTCAGCCAGTTCTACACACAAAAGCAACTTCAATACTGAGAACATACAGGAGGGGGGGGGGGGGGGGGTGTAAACCGCC
>JAOBYE010390313.1:0-14406 GCA_025403585.1 Parazoanthus swiftii
TCCTCAAAGTCTCTCATTTGCCCTCGACTTCGGCAAATATTAATTTTCGGACAATTTCTCGGCCTCGGGCCTGCATAACTCAACACTGCATACCACGGAAGTAGTTTATTCACAAATTATAACACAAACATTAACCCCAGAAGCCTTTAACAAAAATAGTCATGCGAACACACGAGGGGGGCTGGGGAAGGGGGTCAATCGGACCCCCTCTACTTTCGTCACAATTCATCCGATTGACATGAAACTTGGCAGATATGATCAGCTTCCTTTGTACTTTCAATTAAGCCTAGTCACGTGGTTTCTAATTGGTTTCCATGGATTTTAAAGCGTTTTTCAAACTGATTTTCACGACGATGATGAGACAGACAATTGCACAGTGATGCTCCGCCACAGAAATACCATAGGTTATGATCGGTGTTTCTGTAGAAAATTCATATTGGATGACTTTAAGGCTCAGTAGCTCCAGTAGCTTAGTCAGTTAAAAAATGACTTTTGACTTATACCACAATAACAAAAATATCAGTCTTGTTAACAATAATCTTACTAAGCCAAAAAGGCTAAAACATTTTTATATTGACAAAAAACAATTTGCAGACTTGTCATCCAAACTGCTGTTGCCGTGGATATAGTTTGAACTTGTGTTGGACTCAAAGTTTTTATACCAGAATGGTTCCGATCTTGGTAAGTTCAAATTTATGATTTTTTTAGAAACAAATATTTACTAGCGACAAAACACGACTTCGTTTATGCTCACTTTTAACAAAAGCACAAGCAGTAAAATAATTTTCAGTACATTTTTCAGTTGCTTTAACAATCATACTGATTGACCCTAGTCTTATCTTAAACGGGGGATTTTTTTCGGGGGGAGGGCGGGGGGGGGCGGGGTCAGAAAGCGGCCGTACCATAAGGAGACCTCTCTAAAGTACGAAACGTTAAAATTATGTTAGCGAAATTTTTCTTTTCTTTCCGATTTTTTATCTCGAAATTTACAGTTTTTGATTTTTTTTATGTGATGTTGTAGTTTTTGATAACTTGAGTTTATTCCAACAGTTTTCCTACTTATTTGAAAGCAAATAAGACCTTTTCTGATGTCAAAAAATCTAAATGATAGATCTATAACATCCTATGACGTCATAAATCCCCAAATATAATTCAAATTGCTTAGATTGATTAGTTTTACCTAAATCCTCCAAGTTTTTGTTGTGCTCCGTTTGATAGTCACTTCCCAACCCCACCCCTCTCCTCCCCGTGACCAGACAACTCAAAACGTCAGTGTAAAAAGGGTTAAAAACAAACCTATCTTAGACGAGACTGTTGCTAACCTTATGTTCGAAGTTTCGTATTTCTGTGCGGAGTTCTCTCATGATATCTTCAGTAGTAGCTTTTCTGCTCTCGACCATGTGGCTGAGTCGGCTGTACAGCGACCGCAAATGAATACTGTCGCCGGCATATTGCGTGGATTCACTAGCTATTGTTGTTGTCAAATGCTGTGAGAAACAAAGAATAGTAAGCAGCCATGCACGTTGGAGCTAGCAAGAGAAAGTGCTACTATCCTCTCTTTCTTGCCTTAGTTTATTGGAGATAGCTGCACGTGTTAGAGGCAATGAGTTCATTGTATACGGTACGCTTATTAGAAGAACTAAAGAGCGCTTGTTGCGACATTGTACATATAGGAGGCAGCGAAAACGTAAGCTCAGTGTATGGACTTGCGTCCTAATAAAGAGTATGCGTTTATTTATTCCTTGGTAATTTTAAACTTCATCGTGCATGCTGAAAACTCTGAAAGATTTGATTGTTTCAGAAAACCTCTAACATTTTATAATATTGGATAAAAACATAAAAACATTTTATAATATTGGATGAGATTATCGCCAAACTCTGTACGCGTGGGCCTGATACTGGCGGCTTGATTTAAGATAAAATGGCAGATGTTTTCTTGATACTGAATTCCCAGTAAAACATTTAGGGATCGGTGGAAAAACGGAGAAATACTTGGGGTAGTGAAACTATCAAAGATACAAAACAGTATTGATGGACTTTAATACTTCATCGGTTGTTACCTATAATATTTTAGATTACTGCGATTTGCTGAAGCAACTCAGTATGCCAAATACTCGAATGCCATGCATGTTAAATGGTATTTCCAGTTTCCATTATTAATAGTACAGGAGTCCTAACCATTGTTAAGAAAATTTCTTAACAGTGCTTTAACAAATAGAGAAAAAGACAATAATGTACGTCTATGTAATCTGATAATTAATCATAAAGTGCCTCACCTTCTCTTTCAAAGCACTCATCTCCCTTCTGTGACTGACCTCTTGAATTTCGAGTTTCTGTTTCATATTTTCCACCTGCCATTCAAGAAGGCCTACTTTTCGCTTTAGTTCTAAATTCTTTTCTTTTAACTCTTTAATTTGGTTTTCATATCCTTGAATGAGACTGTCTCTTTTCTCCTATTAATGAAAGAATTGAGATAAGAAAGGGCAGAAGGTAATTTTTCTGTTTTATTATTTTGTAGAGATGTAGCGATCTACTACGTCAGTTAACTTGTATTAATAGTACTGTCTTGTTACGTGACCAAATATTGCGTAATTTTCAAACCAAAACGAAGCGCTAACGTAGATCCCAATTTTAAGTGACTCGAGTAGTGTGATTTCTTGCTGCTACCGTTGTTACTGACGCTGTTGTCGTTACTGTTCCCTTACCGTATTACTGTTACTGATATTTTGTTACCGTTACTGTTAAACACTTCTGGTTTTGTTTTAATGTTATGATTACTGTTGCTGTTGCTGTTGTTGCTGCTGCTGCTGATGTTGTTGTTGTTACTGTAACTGTTACTGTTGTTGTTGTTGCAGTTGCTGTTGTAAATGTTGCTCTAATTGCTAATTTTGTTGTTGTTGTTGTTGTTGTTGTTGCTGTTGCTTTTACTAACGCTATTGCTGCTGTTACTGTTACTGTTGCTATTGCTAATATTGTTGCTGCTGTTGTTGTTACTGTTATTGTTTTGGTTGATGTAACTTCTGCTGTTGCTGTTACTGATGTTGAGATTGCTGTTGTCGTCGTCGTTGTTGTTGTTGCTGTTGCTAATGTCCTAAGATTGTTGTTGCTGCTGCTACTGTTGCTCTTAGTGCTCTGTTAACCTTAAATGTTAATCACTGTTACTGTAGCTGTAACCGTTTCTGTTACTAAAACCCATAAGTACATGACGGTCGGATGAAATACAAAAAGAAACTCTGTCCGTGCGGATTGCGAATTTTGATTTAAATTAAAATTTTATTGAAATACTTAATTATCTAATGATATTTTGTTTTAAACCTTTTCGGCCTGTGCTCTTTTAACTGAGATTATGGTGTTATGGAGCAAGGTGAACAATAGCAGGAACAGTGCTCTTTTTGTGACTGTGGTAACGGCACATACATATATCTTGAAGCGTATCTGGATGAAATTGTTAGAACTTTCTGAAATGATGAATTATTTGCAATAATAAATAGAAAATAACTACCACTGAAATTTTAAAAATTGCAATTAATTCATTATTTTAGGAAGTTTTTAATTATTTTCGTGTTGATTAACTCGACTGTCAGCTTGTCTCTAACAACCGTTTCTCTTTACCTTTGTTACGCTATACTTGTATTGTATTAATGCTATGCTTGTTTTATTAATGCTGTTTTCAAGAAACAACAAAACCTACCTCCATAATTGCTTTCGAAAGCTCCTCTTTGAGGTCGTCTCTCAGAGCATCCTCACTCCCTCTGTGGCTATGTACTCCATTAAAGCTGGTACTTTCTGTCCCATTAACCCGCACGAACTCTGAGTGTCTTCCATGGATACTGTTAAGTATTGTCTTCTTGTTCTCCATCTCTGTTACTTCCGTTTGTAATCTAGACAACTGTGCCCTCAGTTCACAAATTTGAGTCTGCAGTTGAACCTTTTCTTCACTTAGACATTTTAGCTCATTGTTTTCCTTTGAATTTGATGTTTGAGTTCTTGACGAAGAATTTAACAATGCACTAGATAGTCTAGGTGATGATTCATTTGATGACGAAGGGCCTATTCTCGATAGTGTATCTATATCTGAGCTGTAATACCTACTTGATGTTTCACATTTGCAGTTGCACGATCTAGAGCTGGATTCAGCTTGTGACAAATGAAATCTGGGAGTCGACGCAGAAGGAAAATCTGTAGAAAAGCTGTCACAGTTATCTATTTCTTTTCTTAAAGACAAAAGCGTGCTTTCAATTTCAAATTTCTCGTTTCGTATTAAGGCCAGCTCTTTTTCTTCTCTTTTTCTGTCTCTTTGAATAGTAGTAATTTCGACTCGAAGGTCTTCCTTTTGTTTTCGCAGTAAGTCTAACTGTTGTTGTTCCTCATGAACATTTGATGAACCGTTAAATGTCCCTTTTTCTCGCCGGATAATTATCAGTTCTTTTTCTTCTCGGTTCTTTGCACTTTGGATCTTTGATATTTCATGCTGAAGCTCAGACTTTTGCCTTCGAAGGGTCGTCAACTGCTCCTCAACTCCAACAATATCCGTGCTCAGCCCGGTTATTGCGCTTCCTCTCTTCCTCCACGAATCATCCGCTACAGAAATATCTGCCTCAAGTTTCCATTGTTGGCTCTGTAGTGTGTATAACTGTTTCTCAATATCATTTTTCTCCTTCCGCAGAGTGTTGATCTCATTTTCTTCCCTTTTTCGTGTTTCTCGTATTACTGAAGCCTCTGCTTGGAGTCGTGTTTTCTGACTCTGTAGTCCTGTTAACAACATGTCAAGCTCCGTCTTTTCTTTTCTCAGCGCGGTTATATCTGTTTCTTCTCGTTTTTTTGCATCCCGGATAACTGTAATTTCAGTTTCTATCTCTGTTTTTTGCCTTCTCAACGCCGCAACTATTTTTTCAAGTTCCATTCGGTCTCTCTTCATCTCAACGATCTCTTTCTCTTCAATACCAACAGATTCTTTTGATATGTGAACAGATTTTTCCGATAATTGAGACTGAAGGTGGAAAAATTCTTTCTTCAAGCTAGAAAGTTCAATCTTAAGATCGTCCCTTTGCTGAATGATACGAGAAATGTCGTCGTCCTTACTCTCTTTGTGAAAATTATCTCGAGATAATTTTGTATCGAACATTCTGTTTTCAAAGTTCCTTTTTTCTCTCTGCAGACTTTCGAGTGTCTTTTCTAAATCATGTTTTTCAAAACTTAGTGGTTCAATAGCTTTCTCCAAGTCACATTTTTGTCGATCTAAACTAGATGCTTGTTCCTCGAGTTCTGCCAAATCTCTTCGTAAATGCGAGATTTTGTGCTGTAGTTCCCTTTGTTCTTCTTTGAGTGAGTTAATCGTGTACTCCAGCTCGTGTGTTTGTTGCTCAAACACCCATCTTTTCTGTTTTTCATCTTTGTTGTGTCCTCTTTCATCGTCAAGAACCCTACGTTTTGCTCCTGGTTCTCGCAAGGTTTCCTGTTGTTGCTCAAGACGGCTTCTCAGATCCTTTTCAATTTCCGATTTGTCACGTCTTAAATTATGAATTTCCCTTTCTAAATCCTGTTTTTCTCCAATCAGGTGATTGATTTTCTCTTCAAGCTCTTCCGCCTCCCAGCCTTTCTTAGGTGCGGTCACGTGATCTTCATGATGCACGTGGCGAGTATCATTAAACCGTACATGCTTTGTAACGTGCTGGTGGTGTTGCGTGACAGACATCTCTCTTTCAGTGTCATTCTTGTACCGTTTCAACACAGCAATTTCGTGTTCCAATTCCATTTTTCCCCGTTTGAAAGCTGATACCTCATCCTCAGACTCGTTCAGCTTTCTTTTAAGGCTTGTTAGTTGTTCCTCCAGATCATTTTTTTCTCTCCTTATTCCTGAAAGCTGATCATCTGTTTCAGTCTTGTCACGCTTTAGAGCAGAAATTTCGTCTTCAACTTCCAGCTTTTTCCTTCTTAACGTTAAGAGCTCATCCTCCAGCTCCTCGATCTTTCGTTGCATCGAGGAAAGACGGCTCTCAAAGTCGTACTTTTCTCGTTTAAGACCATACATTTCTTGTTCGTTTTTTCTAATTGTTTCTTGTAACGAAGCGAGTTCGCTGTTATCGAGCGCATTTCTGCCACTTTTGTCGGGTCTCTCACCGCTTGCGCTTGTAGAGTTAACACTTTGAGCACGTTTTAAAGAAACGATTTCATCCTCAAAGTCCATTTTCTCGCGTTTCAAAGCAGAGAGATTAATTTCTAACCGTTCTTTTTCCAATTTTAAAGTTGATATTTCACTGTCTTTTTTGCGAATGATTTCGTCTAACTCGTCTTTGTTACAAGAATTTCTTTGACTCATTAACAGCTCTTGCCGACTGTTTAGTTCCATTTCTCTCATTCTGATATTATTTTCTATATGTTCTCTCTCCCGCATTAAAGTATCCTTCTCTTGTGCAAACAAGGATATTTTCCCTTCTAGCTCCATGCACCTCGAGCGCAATGTTGACAGCTCAATTTCCTGGTTCTTGGCAATTTCTTGCTGGGAAGTCGTTTCAACAACTAGTTTCTGAGAGAACTCCGACTCAAATCTAGCTCGGATTTCTTCCCTGTCGCTGTATAACTTTCGTCTAGCTTCTTCACGTTCAAAGTCAATCTGCTTCCGCATTTCTTCGGTCCTCTCGTTCAGGGCAGCCTCCAGGTGCGCATTTTCATGGCGTAAGATACTAATCTCTCCCTGCAGTTCGATTATGTTTTCCTCCATTGGTCCTCTCTCTTTAATTAACAACTGATGATATCGCTCTTCAGTTCTTGCTTTGATTGATTTTCTATCGTCCGCATATTTTCGACCCATTTCGGAAATCTCATCCTCGTATTGTTCTTCAAGCTTCCTGCGTTCCTCCTTTAACCTCCGTTCCGTGTCTCTTTTGTCTTTCTCCAGCGATTCCAGGTCATCTTTCAACTTACTGTTCATCGATTTTAACAAAGTTGTTTCATTCTCGAGTTTAATCGCAAATTCCGACTCCAGACTAATTTGAAGTGATGCACGCTGCTCTGTGAATGTAATTTCCATCTCTTTAATTTCTCTCTCGAATTTGGTGACAATAATCTCCTTCTCTTGTTTTAAGTTTTCGTTCAACTCTCTCAATTGCATTGTTAGTCTCGTAATATCTCCCTGAAGTTCATTTATGTTTTCCTCATATTTATCCCGCTGCTTTGCCATTTCAGTTGAGTACTTTGTTTCTATTTTTCTCTGCAATGTCTGCACGTCCTGTATGCGATTTTTCTCTATTTCATTTTTCTCCCTCTCAAACTGTATCTCGATTTTCTCGCGGTCATGTCTCAGGCGATTCTCAAGCTCTCGTTTCTGCCACTGTAAGTCAGAAATCATAGTTTTCTGATCCTGTATAGTACATTCGAATCTATTTCTCTCCTGCTCTAATTTCCTGTTTAACTCTTCTTCGAGCTTGCGTCTCAGTTCTCGTTTCTCCACAGCAAAACTTTGCTCGAGAACTTCCCTTTCCCGTTCAAATTTATCCTCAAGATCCAAATCAGGTCGCACACTACTCGTAACAAGCCCGTTTTGCATCCTCAAATACACCTCTGCGATTTCTCGAATAGCGTTTAAGTCCATCGCTTCAGGTTCTTTTATGACCCGTCTTGTACTGGGGCTTAGTTGCTCCCACTGGCTTTCAAATACTGCATCTGATGTAGAATGATTATGCGAACAAGAGTAACCCAGAGCCGAGTCGGCAGAACTCGAAGTATATCGAGCTTCACTTGTGAGATTTTCGCGGTTCGTGTTCCGTAACATTTCTTGTCTCTCTTTCTCAAATTGTTTCATTAAAATACTTCTTTCTTTGCGAAACTGCTCTTTCATTTGAGTCAGTTCATCGTCATGGCCTTGTTTGAGGATATCCTTTTCCAGAATGAAACCCTTGACAATATCGTCGATTTCCTGATGGTAATTTTCTTCACGTCTCTGCGGTTCCTCGTCGGTGCTTTCCTCAAGGATATCACGGACTTCTGGTGAGTCAGACATGTTTTACCGTCTTATTTTTCACCCCATCTCGTCTGAAAAAAAATAAAACATTGAAATAAGAATAAATTCGTCCCAAACTGTCAAGTTATTGTTGTAATAATTATTGGTAACGTGAATTGCGCTCGGCTAGTTTTTGAATAATTAGAACACCTGTTTAAATAGGCTTTCCCATATATGGAGAGTAAACAATGATTTATGACACTTTGTTTGCCGGTGTTTCTAGCTAAAAGTAGAAGAAAATACAACGATAATTTCGTGTGTTGCCAAAACGTTTTTCTGGAGAGCAAATGTTGCTATAGCAACTAAGAGATTTTAAAGTTTGCACCACGCTCGTTTTTATCTAGAAGCAATTGCAGTCTGACTTCTTTTGGACTAGCTCCAACACACGTCATATTTACTAGTTTGAGCCTTTTCTGCATTTAATAAAAAAGAAAAAAAAACAGACGTAGTACAGACTTAATGAGTTGCAGCACGCCCCCATTTGTAATTTGTAGTGATTGCTGCGGGGAAAACTAACTATATTCACTTCCGTTCGAGAAGCACTGCAAACGCAATGAACAAAACTAAAAAAAGTTCAACAAGCTAAAGATTAATGGGAACGGAAAGCGTTATCTTTGCCCCGAAACTGCTTTAAGAAGAACTTAAATTTATCCATTAAAGTTGGTTGCAATATTTCCGCTTTTTTCTTTTAAAACCAAGTAACTTCGATTGATGCTTGTTATACTTAACTTCGTTTTTGCAAATTGAACTTAAAATTATTCTTAAATTGTGTTTATTTATGACCAACAAAACTGCTGTAATTATAAAAAACTGAACCAGAACCTTAGGCAGATGTTGTTTTAATTTATTCTTAAAATGTACACGAATTTAAGCATCGTATAGTGATTTTTTATTCCATTTGTTCTTATGAAATAATCGTGTAAATAAGAAACGCATCGTACGTTCGGTTTTCTACATCTTACTAATTAACGGGTTGCTTAACATTTCATCAAACTGATCTGAACTACCAATTTTAATATCAGTTATGTCAAGTCAAGTAAATGAAATTCTAATTTCTCTTAACGAGCCTTTCTTGTTATACTGTAGCTGGTACAGGCCGATAGTCGAGCAGATAGATAGATAGGATAAGGGCTCATTCAAAACGCTTTAAAAATAATACAGAGTTGTCTTCAAACTACTAAACATCTGCGATGTCAACTGAAATGTCGTGAAAGGATGCAAGACTAGCTAAAAATCTAACAAAAGCTGCAGAAAAAACTTCTAATTGGTTGTTGGGGGACACTTTAAAATAGAAAACAGAATTTGTTTGTCTATTCAAACCCCTTGTTTTATAGGTATTTTGTTGACAGCAAATCTCATGTGTATGTACATGATACATATATGAAAAGGAAGAGCTCCAAACAAAAACCTAAGTTCATCAACAACGCTAGTGTGACGTGCTTTATCTAAGACAACGCAGTGTCCCGAACCCAGCAACAGAAACTTGTTGTTTATATGCTCAATACGTGAGAAAAAAACTGCCAACAAGCAGCTGCAGCTTTTTTTTGACAAGTGGATAATTGTAGAATATTTGTTTCTAATAATTTTAGTCTCCAAATCATCCATATTTTGCGAGTTTTTGATAGTGTAAACTCTATCATGTTATTCATGATATACTACAAAATGACAATTGTTAAGCAGCGCCAGCTGGAATGGTGTGAGCAAGAGTGGTCTGTTGTAATTTGAAACAAATTTCTGTTGTAGCAACTTACTGATTTCGAATATGTCAAAAGAATCACTTCGTAAAGTAACCGTTGGTTTTTCAGAAATTAGACCGCAGGGTTGTTTAATAACAAAGGTACAGTATTTATACGTTACTTCTGTTTTATCTAAATCAGAACTCGCAACAGTAACTATGCACATAATAATATTATCAGACAACTATTGTTTAACACAGAAAGCGGTGTTAAAAGGGAAAGTTTAAACGCGTTTTATGATTTTGTTTGAGTTAAATATTGAAAACATGCTCAGTGATTTAGTAAAGCGCTGTAGCTGTACGAGAAGTGTTGGCTTTTCGCCCAGCCCTAGAAATGAAACAAAAGCAAAGTAACTTAAATTACTTTTATAGAAAACGACAATGAAATTCCTACACATCACACTATTTTTGAGGATTCTAATATTTCTGATAATTTTATCTATCAGTTCTAGCTTATTTAATCATATAATTGGCGTCTTGTGTTAGAATGCATTGGAAGGACGCGTTACTTAAACATTTACATGCCTCGATTGCTCGATTGTTTATCAAACTGTTTCTTCATGGTGGTTCTGCTTCTTTGCCCAACTTCTTCACAATCTCTCAAACAATATGTCCGACGTCACAAATGTTAGCCTATTTTACAAAATCTCAAGAATCTTGTTACAGTTTGGTAGCCGAGAAAAACTGGAAAGAGGTTCGAAGACAATCACTGTGCTGCATGGACGCCGTTCAATATTCATAACAACATCTACTTACCCTCGATATCCGCCAGTTTTTTGGTGCTTACCAAGATACATTACTCAATCGTCTCATTTCGTACTTGTAGACACACGCAGATGTATATATCCTGTTGGTATTTGAAGTTCAACTCGAATAAAGCTTGATATAACTGAGAGATTAAGAGCAGCTTTTGAGACTTGGCAGTGCTTTGGTATGGCAGGTACCACAACGAGTTTTGTTTTGCTGGTCCAATAGTGTGATAGCGTCTGAAGTTTGATTAATAATAATTGGGCTTGTTTCTTGCTTGTGGCGTGGGACACCCAAGCTTGGTTATTGAGCGTTATTTAATGAAAGGAATTCGATTATTATTCGAGAAATTTAATCCTTATTATACAGTTTTAAAGTTTAAAAAAGGCTTTTATTTAAGAATTGGAAACGAAACTTTGAATGCTATCATAGATGGTGTTAAAATATGTTGAATTTGTTAAAGGGAACGGACCCTTCATCCACAGACAACATTTAAGAAAAATATCGGTAAATTATCCTGCTTTATTTACAAAAATAACTTGCTATGTTTTATCTGCAAGTTCTTTTATTTAAGACATTTTTGTCAGAAGTATACAACATCAAGTTTGGGGCCCTATGCGGGGGTTTTATGGTCATATAATTTAATAAACAAAGCATTGAAAAACGGCACTGCAAATTGAAATGTTTTGGTAACATGTAAATTTTATGAATTGAAGTGTAATTGAGAGTTTAATTGAAGGTAAAGTTAATTACAAAATTTGAAATATGTTCTAGATTTCTCAGATCTAAACCAAAACAAACTACGGCAATAAACGATGAACGAAACAGAATTGGTTAATTTGAGGTTTTTTTCTTGGGTTAATCTTTAAGACAGACGTAAGCTTGCGTGCGTGTGGTTCAGCTTGTGGTGCTTGTGGTTTATTCTATTATGGCAGGCAACAATGCTCACGCCGTCTTTCCCACACCCCGGCCTGTCTCCTCCAACAGGGGGGGGCTATTTTAAGAATAAGGAAAGAAAGAAGGAGGTATCTTGCTTGAGTAAAAAACCCTGAACCTCTCAGTCATATCTGCTATAACGAGAAACAACGGTCGTTGACCACGATAGGGAGCAGTTCTGTCAAACCTCTGAGTTTCTTCATTGTTATTTAATCTATTTTTGTCAATTGAATTTGATATTCTCCTTTCTGGAATACCAGTAACCACAATAATTTCCACAACAGCTTTTTTGTCATTTGCCAAGTCATTTGCTTAACAAATGTTAAACATTATTCATATCAGTAAGTTTCTGACTTTACTGATTGGCTGTGACTGGCTCTGCAGTACAAGATTATTTTCAATGATTATGATTTTAGCAGGGAGTCTGGTATCACTTTCTTATCATGTTGGGGGGCAACATGAGAATCGTAAGGCTTTTTTACAAGGAAGAATGGCGAGCCTCTTAGAAGAGACAATTTTCTAGAGCTCTAGTGCAATTACTGGTTTCATTTACACGAGAGGTTGAGTCACCCTGGGAATGGTCACTATTCATAGCTACTGGGATGACCCTTCTTGGACGGAAAACTTTTATTTGTGTAAGCCATGCAAAAGCTCAACCATGTTGTGAGAAAACAAAAGATACGCGAATACCTCGTTTTGGATGAACTCTGAAACGTTTATGTTTAAATAAAATTTACCCACGTTTCGTTTTTCGCGTTTCACGGTGTAAAAACTTTCTGCCCCTTCGTGGCATTCCGTGTAAATTGAGATGAGGCCAAGAGGGGGGGTGGGGGAATGGGGGGATGGGGGAAGGAAGACTATCTTTTGATCTTTCTAACAGGTCGACCCTTCTGTGAGGGTGACCCTATATCCGTGTAAACAGGCTTCAGCTTTTATCGTTAGATTCCAATTGAATTTTTCATAGTTGAATTTGAAAACGTACAATTGTTCATAAAGTCTCGCACCAAGTAGTTATATGCGTATGATCTATCTCTCAGTTGTCCATTGTCGAGGTTTCTTCGGCGAGCTTTACGTAAAAGTTGCCAGTTGACGGATTCAATTGCACAACAACAACAAAAACAACAACACTGAACAGCAATACTACTTTTAAATAAAGGCTTACAAATAAAATTTTGTTTTTTCCAAAGAAAGAGTAAAAGTGCAAGCTAGACATCAAATGCCAGTAAGTTCTCCTTTGATACAACAATGAGGTTGAAGGGCACCCATAAAACCTATATTGGATAGGACAGTGATCGAGTAGGACGGACACCCAGTGACAGCCCCTTAAAGAATTTACCAGTATGTTTGAACCCCCCAAGTGAACCCCCTTGTATTCGCCAGTGAGTTTGACGGGCAAACGGTAACCCCGTTTGGATTTGCAAGTGAGTTTGAAGGGCACACGACGATCCCCCTTGGATTCGTCAGTGAGTTTGAAGGGCACCTAGCGAACCTTCTTTCGTATTCGCGAATGAGTTTGACGGGCACCTAGTGGATAATCCCTTCCCACGGTTGGTTTCAACAATGAGTTTGACGTTTAGTTTTATTTGGAATCAGTGAACCTCCCTAAGTGTGTATTTTGTCCTTTAACAGTGTTCCCAATCGCTTTGTTCGAATTGTAATTTAATAACTCCGGAAGAAGAAACCGTATTATAGTACATATCAACTACATTGAATTGAATTCGTCAGTGAGTTTGAAGGGCACCTAGCGAACCTTCTTTCGTATTCGCGAATGAGTTTGACGGGCACCTAGTGGATAATCCCTTCCCACGGTTGGTTTCAACAATGAGTTTGACGTTTAGTTTTATTTGGAATCAGTGAACCTCCCTAAGTGTGTATTTTGTCCTTTAACAGTGTTCCCAATCGCTTTGTTCGAATTGTAATTTAATAACTCCGGAAGAAGAAACCGTATTATAGTACATATCAACTACATTGAATTGAACGTAGTCGACGTTTCCGCTGGACGTTTCAACGTAACATATTCCATTTATCCTAATCTACGAGATTGATGCCAAAGGACATTTCAGCCGAGAAATTATTTACAGTGTGTGTATAACACCGATTGCATTCTATAGCTTTGCAGAAAAGTAACTAAATCAATATTTTTCAACAAGGAAATTAACAACACACTTTTACAAAATACAGTGTATATAAACTTCACGCAATAAAACAGAGGTCCCTGGCAATTGTGCAATCCTGTTGCAGTACTAAAGCGAAACATAACAGCAAATAGACGTAACTGCCTAGTGTGTCTGATTAGCAGCGTTCTTGGAAAATGGTCTTTGCTATCTTATGTTGTGTAATCGCTGTGCTGTTTTCAAAGTTCACTTAGACCTGCCACAGCCGTGACCTTTTCACATTGTCTCCACCTCTGTGTTCGTCACGGCAATTTCTTTTTCAGTGTCTCTATCCTCACCGTTACCCTCCTCTTTTACCGGTGGGTCTTGCACTTTGTTAGCAGACACTTGATCTCCATTGAGACTCTCTCCCGTAACCCGCGAGTCATGGTGTCTGCCAGATGATGTCTCATCCCCACTTTGATCCCGCTTGTCTTGGAGTGTGCCAGCCGATATCTGATTTTCGCTGCAACTTTTTTCCGTTACCTGCGAGCCGTTGAATATTCCAGCTGATGTGTGGTTTGTCACCTCTTCCTTCAGGAAAGTTGCTTCGTGTTCTAAGCTTGAGCATGTTGATCCAATTTTTTTATGAGTCTTTTCAAGGTTTGATATCTGGAACAAAGTTAAGAGTCTAACTGAAACACCTGATTATGTAGTCTGTCGAATGAAGTACATGTAGTATGTGACTTAGTTGTGTATGTGACTTTAATCCTAGGAAGCTTCAGCTACTACACCGAACATGAATGCTTTGGGAGGGGGTCTATGGCGTTATATCCCCGCCAAAATTCAAGTATATCATTTCATATAACCAATGGCAATGCAACATTAAAGTTGAC
>JAOBYE010390424.1:0-14402 GCA_025403585.1 Parazoanthus swiftii
GACTAGACCAACGGCTTAACGTCCCTGTCCACGGACGGTGTGGCGAGAGAAGGTTGCCCAAAGTTCAACCCTCGACCGTTGTAAACGGTCGATGGGATTCGTAATATGCAAACACTATAAACTAATACACTGCAGTATTTGAATTGTTCGCGAATAAAGAAAAAATGTAAAAGTATAAATTAAGAAAAACAATCTTCCTTTGAAATGCACAAAAGAGAATTATATTGTAGGACATGATATCTTGGCGTAGTGACAATACACAGGTTTTGAATGTTTTTCATGACCTTTTCTTCGTTCTATTTAATTTCTCTTTTTAATTTGTTCGATTTATCTCTTTATTCAGGGTATGGGTAGAGGTTGGGGTAGGTATTCCTAATAGTTATATTTCCGATCAAGATTTTGTAATTGTTATGAAAATTGTTTCAAAAAGCATCAACCGTTAACGAAAGGAAAAATTGTTTCGGCGCCATTAAGTACTTCATAATAATAATAATAAAAAAAAAACAATTAAGGACTGAGGGGAGGGGAGATAGATTTTGTACACCTTATCCTACACAGAGGGAAGGGATATCTTGTTCCAACTTAGCTATACCTTTAAGAGTCTTTACAGCGACTACAGTTCGATCAATGAGAAATCCACCAACATCTTGCTGGTTGCCTCTGGTTTTAATTTTGCGCCACAGTTTCTCTCGTTGCTTCACCGCCTCTGAACTCTTATCCCTGGGGTCAAGAAGCATGATTCCCAAAGCTTCGGCTTTGAATACTTGTCCGAATGCGCCCGTGCCAATAGACTCCCCAAATGTTAACCTTGCCTCGGGGAACTCCCAGTCCGGATCGTAAGGGAGATCACCCGCTTGTTCCAACAGAGTGCGATCAGGATCCAGCTAAATTAACAAAACAATGTAATATTTTGAAGTATCGCGATGGAGAAAAGCAACAAAATCAGCTAATTAATAAAGTTTGGCTTGTGCTAGCGACGTAACAGGAAACGCAGAAAACAAGCGCGAGAACAAGTGTTCTTCTTTTACTTGACGCAACAAAAAGTGAAGCAAGCGAAAGTGGGAGGGTCGAGCTTGCTCTAACGCCTTTTTCAGCACTTTTCTGGTGAAAACAGAACATGAAGCAAGCGCAATGAATGCTTTTTAGAACTGTTTGTGATCAACGAAAACCAGGTTCCATTGGGTTCTTATTTGCATAAGCAAACAAAATGACAAAGGAAAAAAGCAAATGGTTCGTGGTTCGTTTCCATTGACGCTCGGAGCTTCACTTGTTCTTGTTTATGTGCATGTTGTTGCGTTGCTCGTGAAAACCAGGTTTAACACATAGACAAATGATTCTTGAAGGTTTAACTTTTTCTTCATACTGGTTCAACAAATTAAGGTGTCTTAAAACACCCGCTAGCTACCGTTATAAAAAACGATATATTGATGAATTATGTGGAGACTAATTGCAAATACCTCCACATTCGGCATCGCCTCATGTTAGAAACAGCTGGTAACAAACATTAGGGGAAAATAATGATACACACTTGAAAGTAATTTTAGCACAACTAAACGTTTTAGCTATATTTATTACAAAGCAAAAAACAAATCGAAAAAAATTAATATTGCAAGGGGTTCGTTCAGAAAATTTTATGCAAAGTTTCAAACTTTTTCCAGACTAGATTGTGATTAATCCAGAATCATCTTAACATAATAAAAAGCCCTACTCTTTGTTTGTCCATCGGACAAAGTATTTAATAAACGGTTCTAATGCTAGCATCAACTTCCAAAACAATTTTAACTCCTACCTTGTAATTGCCATGATGGAAATACTGCATTCTCAGCTTTTCCATTTTTTTCCGCTGTCGTTTTATAAAAATGAAAAAAATGACGAGAAAGAGAAGAATAAATCCGACACAACCAGCCACGATGCCATAGACAGTTTTCTTCTCAAGGCCGGTGAAAGCGTTGACTGAACCGTCTGTATCCACGAAAACAAGAACGGTTAGAACACACACAAAAAATATAGTTGTTTCTTATATTTTGAGACAAGCTTTTGAATTTTTTTTATCCAAAATTATTTAGTAAAAAGTCTGCGTATAAGAACCAAACAAACACGTTTTACGTGTGTATAAAGTTTTCAAGGATTTACAAATACAGTGTGAAACCAAAGCTGTTCGTTATGAGTCTGTGCACAATGATATGAATATGGGTATTGATCAACAAAGGTAGCTAGCCCTTCGTCAGAGCAGACTGCTGCAAACGAAACGTCAGCTTTGTACCAAACCTAGCGGCGAAAAACATACCATGTTGACCAAAACCCAAATTCAGCTCATTCGCCAACGCGGAAAAAACATATTTTTTTCAAAACTATCCTTCCAGCGTTTACAATGATATAAGCCTCGAACGCCTGTACACGCAAACATTTAAAGAAAACGCTTTTATTTATCGGGAATCTAATATTAGGAAACCATGAAGTACGAGGTGAAAGACCTCAGTGCTTGAAACTAATGGAAGTTCACTAGTCTGGGACTTTCTTGTTTTTTTGTGCTAGACCGGCAAAAAACTGATTTATTAACCCTATTGTAGCTCATTGAAAGGTGCATTTACACATAACATTCCGTATTGTTGTGTGACTAAGTTTTTTCAGTCTCAAAAACCTTTATATTCTGTTTCCACTTTATGCAATTTTGAGTGTCTTTATTCGTGCAGTCTTCAAATTACGGTACTAAATGTCTATTTGATAAGGTTCTTAACACTGACGGCACAAAAGCTTTCCGTTATAATGTAAACAAGGCGAAAGGGCACAAACGAGATAATTCCCATAATTTAATGGATGTCTTTTTCTTAATAACCAAACTCCTTCGTGCAAACGAATATTTCTTACCATTTTCTTGGAGCAACTTAAGTGTGGTCGACTTGTTCCCGAGAACATTCCAAGATACACAAACATAGAGTCCAAGATCTTCCTTACCAACTGAAGGGAAATAAAGCTTTGCGCCAACTTTACCGATTCCCCAGCTGATCGGCTGTTGTAATCCGTTTTTGATTCGTCTCCACTCAACTTTAGGGAGGGGATTTCCCTCAGCTGAGCAAGTGAAGCTAATCGAGCTCCCGAGCTTCACACGATTTTCACTTTTCCATTCGTTAATCAGTTTCGGGACAGCTGAATGAATTAAGAACATGCAAAAGCGTTAAAACTGGTCAATCATAGTAAAAAAAATGATCTATATTATACGAACACGGCTTCTAAGATCAATAACTGAGTTGTTTTGTGTAATTGGTTGACGCTGATGACAGGAATGCGCTGGTTTATTGAATTATATTCAATAGTTTCGTCTTATCTAACATATTCAAACTGGACAGGGAGCATGGAGTGCCCGCGCCATATTCAAAATACCTCTCTAGTAAAGGAACCGTCAATGATTGAACCCTAAAAATTTGTTACTTATATTGTAATACAAACATTGTGGGCTAGATGTAGGATACTCGTATTTGTTTATTTCTTGACCCTCTTGAAAACCAGCTACGATCCCTGTTCAAAACCTTAGCTCAATCGATGTGGACAGTATGCGACGCCTCTTTATGATGTCGCGAAACTAGCTGGTAGATAACTTTTGGGGTAAACTTTACTGAAAGTTAATCGTACACAGAGCTTTAGAACAAAAACGAAAGTAGAGGTTATTTAAACGTAAAACGTATGACAAAACAGTAAAATTAGTTAAGGAATATCAAGGGAAATCCAAAACAATTCACAACAATACAAAACAGACCACGCTAAATTATTAACATGTTTCCCATAAGGAACGTCCTTATAACCTTGGTACCTTACCTAAGACATTGAGAAACATGCTCGCTTCGTCCTCTCCTTCGATGTTTAAGGCCCTGCAAGTGTAGTTGCCCGTATGTTGGGAGTTCGTGGGATCGCAAATAGCAAGACTGCTATACATGAAATGGTAAATCCCTGATCTCTTAGTGCTGCAAGACTCTTTCTTGGTAATGAATGCATCGTTTTTGATGTAGAGACGTTCTCTATCACGAAACCACAGAATCTCAGCCACAGGGTTCGCCGAGACATTACACGTTAGTATTACCCCCGTATTGTTGTTTTCGATTACCTCTGGAACAGGCAAGGCCTTGACCACCGGTGCAGCGAGTGCTGTAAAATAAATTTGTGTTAGAATGTGAACTTTCAGAACAAGTGCAGAATGAAAAAGTACGCGCGTCGTTTCATTTATCAAATCCTTGACTGAAAAATTGAGAATGGACCAACAAAGAGAAAGAGGGGGAAAATAAATAAAATATAATATGGGCAAAGAAAGCATCGATTTATATAAACCTTGGTAAGGTTCCGTTTTCAATACGGACGAAACCGAGATAAGGACACTGGATTTGTGACTATCTAGGATCACGTGATCTCAGTCGTTTACATTTGTTGCGTCAATTACAAATGGACCCAGATCCAAAATGATGTTCTGAGCTACATGTGAGCACTTTAACTTTAAGTACGATGATTAAGCGCGCGAGGTATTTCTACACGAAGGAACTCAGCGTGCATACACATATCCGCCAGCTGCGAAAAGCCGGTTATAGTACAAAGAACTGTTTTCAGTATACTGTTTCATTGTTTGACCTGTTCTTGGGTATGCAGTTCCTATCTGGTCAGCATTTCTTATCACGCCTGATTGGGAGTACTGGCGCAGAGTAGAATAGAGCTTCGCCCTTTATTCTCTCTTTTTGAACAACTTGCCAATCTCCAACCACTAAACCGGTTTATGGGAGTATTTTTTTGGGGAACAAGTTTTCTGTGAAGTGGAGCTGACTAGCGCAGGATATACTTGCTGCTCACCGACACTAAGGGAAATAGTTTTATTAGCATAAACGGCCAAAACAGGGAATAGAAGTAAAAAATGAAGAAATTTTAAATGCACGTTAGATCAGTTATAATAATGATAATAGTAACTCTCCCATACCGGGTTTTTCAGAAACTATTTACATTGATCAATAACTAATTAAATTAAAATGACATATGTGTAATATTAAAACATATATATAATCCGAAATGTCAACTTTTCGATCTAAGATGACTGTAATAAGAACTTTTCAGTTCTGATTTAAAAGATTTTAAGGACTTTGCAAATTTTATATTAGAATTCAGATTAATCCAATAATTTAAAGCTCTATAATGAAATAAGCGCTGTCCTGCAGCGGATTTGTATAGTGGAATAAACTTGCTTGCCCATGCAAGCACAGAATAGCGGCGGATATTCGGAGATCGGCGGCTGGTTTGGTATATACAAAAAAGAGAATACACTAGTACAGTCGCACATCTCTTATTTCTCACCACAATCAACCACAGTAATGACCTTCGCTATTGATCAACAAAAGTCTGTGACTCTCAATACCCCAGAACACATAGCCTTTTTGATACATAAAAATGCAGTGCTTCTTGTTTCTAAGAAGATTTTGCTTGTTTTATATTTATGCACAGTTCCAAGGGTACGTTTAAACGTTATGATGCAAACGAATATCCCGGAAAACGCGTTCTTTGACTACACCGCATTCACGAACAAGGGCGAAACTTGCAATTGCAAAGACGGTTTCAGTTACACTCGCGCAAAATATATGGATTTTGATGGCTTGACTAAGTTTGGTCTAAATTCCCTCTGTACAAATAGCCTGATTCAACTTTTGCCTTGTTATCGCTATCGACATTACAGTCTGCAAGTTGCTAAAATGAAGAGCGCTCAGTTTCAAAACCATCCATAGCACTCACCTTTCACTGTTAGGTGCACTGTCTTGTTGACTTCTCTTTGTTGGGAACTTGCCACGCATGTGTAGTCTCCGGAATCCTCAAGAAAAGCGTTAACGATGCTAAGGACTGCCCTTATTGACTTGTCACTTCTAATTATCTCAACGTTAAATCGAGGAAAACTAGTAGATGTGACGTTGACACCATCCTTTATCCAGTCTAATCTATCAAACTTGCCGTGTCTGTCGATACAAGAGATCTTCACAGTTGCGTTTTCATTTACTGTCGCTTCAGCTGGTTTCACTTTTAGCTGGAAAGGATCTGGGAATGCCAAGATAATGTTCGGTTCTTACTGAGCATTATATTTCATTCACCACAACACATTAAATACACCGCATATAAGGAAAAAAATATGAAAATGGATTTCGTCAACTTGATTAACAGAAAATATATCTTTGGATTATCGAAAGGTTTAGGGCTGACCCGTTTGAAATCTGACGGAGGGAGAAGGCAAATATACGATTTTTGTAAACACTGAGTTAAACAGAAAAGCTATTTCTGCAAACAGACAGGCAGAAAAATACAAAACAACAAAGCGAGTAACAGATTCCTTAAAAAAGCGATATTTATGAATAGTGGATTAAAATTAATTTCAACTTTCTTGCAAAGTGTTGGATTCGGGGGATATTTACCCTAGAAGTTCTGAACAAAATGAAAAGTTACACGATTACTTGAGGGGGGATCAAACGGATACCCTCCTTTACTTTTATCAGAACTCATCTAAAGACATGTTATCTGGCACATATTATCAGCTTCCTTTTTACTTTCAATTAAGCGTAGCCACATGGTGTTTAATTGGTTTCCATGGCAAACCGTGATGAAGGAAATTCCAAAATTTGGCCGCTTTCTTGGACTTTTAATTTTTTTTTAGATTTAAGTCAAATTTGGCTTATAATACAGAAAAGGATGAGAAAACAGGTAAAGTCAACACTCAATTTGCGTGGCATATTATGATGACGTCAGCAGCTGTGACATCACCTACTTAGTGTCAAGAGATGTGCTAACAAACAAAGAACAGCTGTACTAATGTTTTTGGCATTCGGTCAAGAAGCAAAAACTCAAGGCCAAGAAAATCGAGGGGGGGGGGGTCAATTTGAACCCCCCGTCCCCAGAACTTCTAGGGTTAATGTTCCTAATAAGGTTGCAATTGTACCAAAATCTTAAGAATGTTTATTTTGTTAACATTCAGGCAACACACAAAATTAGCAGAATTGCTGGAAGACAGATTGTGTGCGTTTTCGACAAAACTGCAAAGCAAAGAAAAGGATAAGGAAGGCTAACCCTTAAAAGCTAGGAAAGAAACACAACACACACACACACACAAATGATAATTAAAATGCCGCAGACGTCAAGCTGGATGTCGTATCCTAATCCAAAAGATCGACTTATCGTAAATGATCTATTTAACGCCCAGTCTGCCTCGTATCTAATAGGCGCCCAGGTCAAAGCAGGTTTTTCAGTTATACGCCCCTCTCTATTAAACTCCCCATATCTAGTAAATGCACCCCAAAGGGGGTGTTTTTTAAACATTTTATTTTGTGTAACATGTTTTGTTCACTTATTTGCGGAACATTACACGAGGATCACTGTGAAAGAGCTTTTGACTTCACTATTTGCAGACGTTGCGATAGTGACTTGACATTGTTTTGTTAAACTGCACTATTCGCAATAGTTTTGCTGTGTAAGATATCGATATAAAGAAGTGTAAAATATCGATTGTAAAAATAAACGCCTCTCCCCAATAGACGCCTTTTATCTATTAAACGCCCCCGAAAAACCCTTCTAATTAAACAAACGCCCAGGGCGTTAAATAAATCGTTTACGGTATCTATGAAAGGGATAATCTTAACCCTCTCTCGCAGAAGGGGAGGGAGGTTATTGCAACCTCAACCCTCAGCGCACTATCAATGTAATCATTACTATTAATGTTATAATTATTTTAATCGCTCAGTATTGAAAACAACTTGTCAGTGAACGAAGGACGAATTTCTCCGATGTGATTGTAAAACTAAATAACAGAGGAATAAAAAAAATTAGTTCTAAGTTGTCAAATGAAGGTGCTAATTGTTTGCAAACACTGGTTAAGGCATTCTGACATTTAGCCAATCATTGGTTTTGACAATTCGAGAGATAAGTTTCCTGTTTTTCATAATCATTATGCTTTCTTCCTTCGTTTATTTATCGTTTCCTATAGAGACCACAAACATATGAATACATACCTTCCGTTGTACTTAGTATAATGACGGCATCTTTCTTCCCAAATTTATTTGAAGCCACGCACTTGTAAAATGCGCCTTTATTGGCTGCAATGACAACAGCTTGGCTGAAAACAGCCCCCTTGCCAGGAGGTGGATACACCACTTGCTTTTTGGGAAGCGGACTCCACTTGCTAGCATCTGGCTGGCAAACGTTGCTGGTGCAGATCAGTGGTTGGTAGAACCACTGGAAGGTTGGCAGGGGAAAGCCTCTGGTAGTCTTACATTCTAATTTAGCGTCTTTGCCCTCAACTGCATATTTATGAGATTCTGGATATTTCCTGGAAAAAGACGGCTTACCTGGAGAAAAACGTTGTTCAATGATGAACTGAAACTTATACTACAGAACCGTTTCCTCTTATACCGGTATATACTTCGTGTCTCCATAGTGCCTGGCTGTGCAACGCTGACGAGCTCTAATAAATGCGAAACAGCTGTCTCTTGCTTCCTTATTATTAAAAATTAAAACAACAATAGTAAAAACAATAATTATCATCCATACATTAGTTACTCGGGCCGGAGGCGCCGAGTTGAGGTTTGGGCTCCGGTTTTTTTGTTTTTTGTTTTTTTCTTTCTTCATGTCGCGATTGCCCTGGGCATGCGTTAGCTTGCGTGGTGGCGCAGTGGTTAGTGCATCGGACTAATAACCTGATCGAACTTGGATGGCACGGGTTCGATTCCTGGTGGATGCATATCGAACTTTTTTTTCCCCTCGCTGAATTTTTTTTTCTTTTTTTTTCCTCTTTCACATCAAAACGGAATATTATCATATTAGCAGAAAACACAGCGTTTTAGCATATAATCATATATAAACAATTTGCTGGCCATTTTCTTTTAAAACCAACATCCGTTATTCTCATCCTGTATTTCATGTATGCTTTCAAAATACTGTACGAATTGTAGTGAACAAGTGAAATGGAGGCATATGCTGTCTCAGTCTATTTTAAACTAGTTGCTTAAAAGAACACGGCTTAGCCCGAGTTAGGCTTTTTGTAAAGCCTCTTATTTCAAATTGAACATCAGTTAGGTAGCTACTAATTTACCTCCTACAAAGTGATCAAATGTCTATCAAGTAGCAACACCGATTACCACTCCTCAGATATATATTTAAAAACCTACATACCTACCATCTGTTTATCTATCTTACTTTTAACTCTCTTTAATGTTTAGATAACCTACATACATGCATACATACATACATATATACATACATAAATAGTTACATACGTGGATACAAACAGAGAGACACTTCATATGTAATGCAATACATACATACGTAAATATATAATAAAATACACACATACACATATAAATTAACATATACATACCTACTAACTAAAAAGATGACTCACCATAAAAAATCAGCTTGATTGTTGCACTCTTTCTCTCTAGTTTGTTGGCTGCGAAGCATGTGTAGTTACCAGCGTTACGATCAAATGAGGCATTCGTAAAAGTCAAAGTGCTGATCCACTTATTTAACGAATAATGATTCTCGGTCGGTTCTATTTTTACTCCGCACGATTTTCCCCCAGATTCACACTTCCTTCCATTCTTATACCATACAATTGTTGGTTGTGGAAACGCCATCACTATACAGCGAAGCGAAAACGGTTGATGTTCTGTCACGTACGGTTCGGCTGGTGCAAGCGAGACATTCATTGGCTCAAAGTCTATATTTTGAGGCAGACAAAAAACAACGGTTAGCTACTGTTCAGAATTTATATTAAAACACTTGGTGGGGAAGGGCAATCATTCTCCCTGCAAGCCAAACAAGGTTCATGTGGTAACTTTATAGGTTCATCAGCTAAACGTAAAATGCAAGGTTGCATTTTTACTCAGCTGATGTACAATTATGCTGACGTAGGCATAATTTTAACGTTTAACTATTTCGAAAAGCCAAAACAAAAGATAATTACCCTTAACCTGTAGTGTCACATGAGCCTCTTTTGTCTCCGTTCTTCCAAGGTTCAAATGCAAAGTCGCAGTAAGCCTGCATACATATCTTCTCTCCGTTCTGCTTGCATTCCTGATCATCAGTATGGAATACATCGACTTTGAATCACTGTATTCATAAACCTGGTTTTTCGGTACCGCTCTATTTACTTTTATTCCATCCTCTTTTTCGACAAACCATTCAAGGATTTCGTCAACTTGATGCCTGATTTTGGTTTCACATGAAAGATTGAAGCTTTCACCACTCATCTGGGTGGAACTTTTAGGATCAACTCTCATGCTTGATTCAGGAGCTGAAAATGATAAAAGACGCGTAAAGCAGAAACATCGTGTAGCAACTTAACTATTATTCGGCAAACAAAAACAGCTCTTATTTGTTAGTCCTCTACTCGCCATGGTAACATATTTTATCTCTGTCAATATCGTATTAACCACTTCAATTCTCTAAAGACATAAGGTTATGGAGAATCAGGATATAAGATAAAGATATAAGGTCAAGGAAAATAAGGAATTGTTACATGCTCTTTTTGAAAGGAAAGGGTGTGAGCCATTCTCCTAATTATTGTTTACATGCTCAAACTAAGAGCCTGTTTGAAATACCTCCAGTTGGAGGTTGAACATGTAAAAGGTTCGGGTATATTTATTTTCTGTGTTCATGGGAGCTGTTAATTTTTTCTCACCTCTGTACCAAAGATTTAAGGTCACAGTGTAACTCTTAACAGTAAGGGTTGATTATTCATAGTAACCAATAACACACCATTTTGCCAATGCAAAGTTTCGCTAGATCCATTCCCTCATTGGAGCAAAAAGTGATGTTTATGTTTAATTAATGAGCCCTAATTTGACCGAGTATTGACTTTTAACCCCACGAGGAAATTGAACTTGCAAAAACTTGCATTAGCAAGATGGCGTACTGTGTTGTATACATGTAAAGTTTCACGTCCCTCAGTTGCAGTTAGTTGAATTTGAGAGGGGAAGGCGTAAAAATAAACATCTGAGAGGAGGAGGGGGTTAACGTTAATCATGAACTGAATAAATTTGTTTGCGATATTTATCAAGCCTGTTACAAATTCCATAGTATGCATCGCATCGGGAAGGGGGACGGCTTTTGGCCCCTTTTTCCCCTTGTTTCCTCCCCCATCCCACCGCCAAACTCTCCATCTTTCTTTTATTTTGTTTCTCACAGTGAGTTTCTGCTCTACGTTTTTTTATAGCTTGTCAGAGTCTACATTTGGGCATTCGTGGCTGGTCCAATCATCTTCTTGCGTTTTTTGCTTCTCCACGATCTCAGTTATTCTGTTTGTTGCGTTGCGTTGCGTTCGTTCTTGTGCACAAGCTTTCCGCGGCAGTCCTGCCCTCTTCAGGTGAATTTACTGTTAGTGTAACTTTTAATTGTACGTCTATCTGTATTTTTCCTCTTGGTATGTGGTAGTTGCGTTTGTCACGTTTGTCTCCTACGTCAACGTGGAGAAGAAGAGACAACAAGAAAATAATCGTTTTTTAATAGTTATCATAAGAAAATGACACCCTTGCTCAAGCGGAAAATCACATTCAACGGGTGAAGGAACACGACAAAGCTCACGTTTTTTGTTGTATTTTTATATACACCAGTCTCTTTTCGTCTGTTCACTTGGTAAACTGTAATAAGCTTGAAATCTTTTCACTAATAGTATATATACTTTTTTTCTTCACGCGGCAACACGCTTGAAATTCACAAAGTCGTTTGTTTCTCTTTTTTGTTACCCTTCGTTCATTCAGACAACAATTAGTGTAAAAGCTATTGGTACTCACCAATAAAACTGAAAAGCCTTATTTTGCTACTGTCAAACGTCTGGATCATTCCGTTTAATTGAAACTGCGCTTTACACATGTATTGACCGAGTGAGTGTCTTGTAATATGGTCAATAGTATACACATCTCCCTCTTTGGAAATTTTTCGTCCAGGGTCAGAACCAAGCATTCTCCCTTTCTTCCCGGGTGGGAAGAACCACAGGCTTGTGTTTGCGTAAGATTCACTGGTTGTGCAATTAAAGCGAGTTCCGCCGCCTGTATATGCTTGTTTGAATGGCCCAGTTGGCCAGCTAAGAAAAACAGGTTCTGTTTTGTGATGAAACCAGAAGGTTAACGTAGCAATTAATATCAGGCATTCACAATAACTTGGGGATCACTATGTACATGATTCCTCTGCGTCAATGAATCATGAGTTAACGATTCGAATTCGCAGATTCATATTTTTAGAACGATGTTATTCAGACACATAAACAATGTTAGGAAGCGCATTTATTACCACTTAAAAAATTTAAATGAATAAACAGCACCCTAATCCTAACGTTAATCCCGTTCTTAACCCTACTGAAATTATTTCGGTGTGAATCAAAAACTTAAAAAACTAACCCTTACCGTAAACCTAACACTAAAAAAGGCCCTAATTCTAGCACAAATGAATCATAAAAAGACAGTCATGTCGTAAATTGCGAATCCAAAACCCCAAAACACACGTATCCTAACCCTCACCTTAATTCTAACCAAACCCAACGTATTCCTCATTGATTCATAAAATATTAGGCGCAAGTTTAATTGTAGAATCAGAAAGAGTACAGAGGAAAAAGGCATTTGCGACTTAGAACAAAATCACACTGAAAAAAGTAAAGTTAAATCGAAGCGACCCACTTTATCTTTGCTACTTTTTCGAGGATTTAGGACAAACCAGTTACGCAATAATCGACAGAAACAATCTAACTTCTGTTAGTTTTTTTGGATATTTAACCCAAGAAACCGTTAACAAAAAAAAGTCCCACGAACACTCGAGGGGGGGGGGGGGATCAATCATATCCCGCCCCCTTCTACTCACCCTCTAGGGTTTTCCAAGCCAAAACCTAATCAGCTTTACAATCCCAAAGACGTGTGTGGCGATAAGCTGTAAATTCATACTGAACGTACCTTTCCTCTTCACAAGCTTTACATAGTGTCGGTCAGTTTGCCAGTTTCGTGCCAGACAAGAATAGTTACCAAAATCCTTCTCACTGAAAGAAGAGATCGTAAGCCTAACACTTTGATTTGTCTCCCCTCTTTTTATTAATTCAGAACCTTCGTCATTCATTTTGTGCCATTCGACTATAGGTGGTGGGTTTCCTCTCGCTTGGCATAGCTTGTTCAAAACACCTTTCACAAACATAGACAGCAAAGTTTTTCTCTGCTCTGGTTTCATGATCGTGGCTGCAGCTAAATATAAGAATAAACACTTCAGCAAATAATATAAAAGTATCTATGAATTATTTCACTATTATACGTAAATTCAGTTAAGTTTTTGTTCAACTCCGTTCGGGTGTAGAATATGAGTTACATTCTGCGTGGGAAAATATGAAAGCAAAGATGTAGAAATTGAGAATTAACAGTTAAAAACCGAACACCAGTTCAAATACCAAATATAACTGCTATAATAGGTATAAAAAAAAAAGAAAAACGGTAAGTATTTACATATGCTTACCAAGAATGTGCAAATCAGCATGAACTTCATGTTTTCCCTCAATATTCGTAGCTCGACATGTATAACGACCAGAATATCTCTCAAACTTGAGAGGATTTCCGCAGATGACAACTTCTTGCTTGCTGTTTTTAGTAAAGTACCATCCATCTCTTGCAAACTTGCAACTGACGTTTACGGAAACGTTTGGATGCAGTGGCAAGTTGTCTTTATACCACGAGAACTCAGGTTTGGGGTTCCCCTTTTCCAAAACGCATTGCAGCCTTACTGTAGTACCATTGTTTTCGTACACCGTCATGTTCGCCATACCAGCTCTCTTCCAAGACAACTTTGGTAGCTCATTGTCTGCTGATTCATTGTTTGCTGGAGTAATATTGAAATAATCAGAATATTACTTCTATTTATTTATTTTCTTTCTTGTCATTAGAAACTCAAAAAGTCGGCATGTGTACTAACATGTTCTACTTGTCGCTTAAAGATTTTTTCAAATTTGTTATCTATTCTTGCCACAATTTTCGCAAATATTGCTAGCGGCGATCGCTTGGAAACACAGCTTGTATTCGATTGAAAAAACTAACAAAACATATGTTATTGATGCTGTTAGCCTCCTAACTATGTTACAAGACGGGAAGTGCATGAAAATGGTACCATTCACGTTAACCCTATTTGACATGGGCTTTTTGAGGTTAATCTGTCATGAGGGGGGGCAGAAAGTGCCCGCGGCCCATAACTTTAATGCTATCTAAGATATTACAGCCAAATTTGGTACAGCGATAGATAATCAGGAGACAATTAGTATTCTAATTGGAATGTGACGTCATAATTACGTCATCATGACGACATAAAGGTAAAAAATTGCATTATTCCGAAAGCACTTAAAACAAACCAAAATGATTTGGAAGTTTTGTTTAGTACTC
>JAOBYE010390535.1:0-14400 GCA_025403585.1 Parazoanthus swiftii
ATCAAGAAGCGATGTGCTGCAATTTCGATTGCATGCGACGAAAATCGCATGCTATCGCACTAGTGTGCGGTGGGCTTAATATCAACTGAAACGCCGCCCTGCGTATTGCGCTTATTCGAATATGGAACAAAGGAAAATAATTATAGTGATATACAATAATTACCAGCCTTGTTCATTAATTTATAAACGTTTATCACCGCATCCAATGTTTCTGGTATATAAACAAACAAAAAATGGCAATTTTATCATAGTTCGTTCGTCTTAAAACAGCTTTGGGTATTCTATAATGATGTATTTCCTCGAATATTAAAGCACCGCCTTCGAATAAACATCGCTCCCAAATCATGAAAAATTTAATAAACGCCTCGGCGTTTCTTCGAGGAAATACGGAATATGTTTTGCATTAAGTTTAGTACGCAGACATTTTTTTTAAAAAAATAATAATAAATTAAGAAAATGGTTAAATGTTTTCATTTGGTAGTTTTGAATTTTGGAGCTAGCGGGAAATACAGGTAACAAATCAAAGTAAATCCTTATAGCCCACCTGACTGATATGATTGGATTTTTATTAGAGTAGATGAATTAAGATTTCTTGGTTTGCATAATTGCGGTATTTTTGGCTTTTTAGTCTCAGAATGAAAAAAAAGAAGAGAACAAAAAAAAGCAGAAGATAGGCACTTATTATTGAGCACTCGTCGTCAGCAACAACTAATGATACGAGCAGCGGCCAGTTACTTAAAAAAATAAACTAAAACTAAACTTTATTTAACGTCTTTGCGCTGGGAGTGGTTGCCCATTCTCCCAAGCCAAGGGCTTATGCCAGATGTTGGCGTGAAAGTCGATTTTGTGGAGGGAGGAAAACCGGAGAACCCGGAGAAAAACCCTCGGAGTCAGAAGGAGATCGACAAATCTCAGCCCACTTGCAAAGTCCGCAGGATTCGATCCCGGGTCCACAGAGGTGGGAGGCACAAGCGCTAACCACTCAGCCATCCTGACAATCACTGAGGATAATGAAACATGCACGAAGGAGAATTGTCAACAGACGAGGCAGAATTTGGTGTCATCCTGGTCGAAACACAGAGTGTTAATGGCAGGTGGCAGAAATTGTATAATGGCGATTTGCCGGCTTCCGAGTGGAAGAAAAGTCTTTCATGTGATCGATCTAAGCTAAAGATAGCTCGCCTCACCGAGATAACTCGGGTGTCAAGTGCTTACATGGTAAAAGCGTAACTCGGTGAGGCGGGTGCTCCGGGCCAGGAGCCGGGGCACCCGGCCTGCAGGTATATCTTGGTTCACATGTAAACGCAACGTTAAAACTGAATAGAGAAGGGGCACCCGCCGAGCCGAGACATCTCGGTCAGGCGGGCTATCTTTCTCCATGTCAACAGGGCCCCCCTGGCCAAGAGTAACTAGTACTGCAGATTAATCACCCTTCTTCAGGCGTTAGCCATCCTCGGAGACCCAGGGGCGGTCTGTCAGGGCAGAAGAAAATCAGGGGCCAAACAAAATACTCAATCGCCCGACTGACTGCCCCTGGGTCTCCAAGGATGGGCGTTGGCAAGTATTTAGAGCTTCGCTAATTGCACAGATTCTTGAAATGTCTCGCGTTAATACTAAAGGTTGTTCTTTTATCGCATTTTGTAATTGTTTGTGAGTTTACGAATACTTCGGTGGTACTTTGTCCATGCATCCTTGTTGTTGCTGCGTAATTATATCACAGTTTATGTGCACACTTTGATTGCATGATAAAAATTCACTTTCAAAACTTGAACTGCCCGCCACATTGTGATAATATTCCAACTGGATATTTAACAAACTTCAATCAAGCTTTACAAAAATAAACTTTAATTAATTTTTATACGAACAAGTTTTATAGGAACAAACTACAAATGTTATAATTTTAAGAACCAAGCTTCGTCTGCTTTCATAAGAACGATCTTTGATTTTGATAAGAACAAATTTTAAAGTTTATAAGAACGAACTTCAAATTTTAAATTTACAAACTTTTTAAAAATCTTTTTAAAATTTATAGGAACAAACCTCAACTGAATAATAAATTTTATAAGAACAAACTTTAAAAAGTTTATAAGAACAAACTTCAGTTTTTGAGAACAAACTTCACACTTTATAAGAACATATATCAAGGTTTATGAGAATGTAAGAACATTTTTCAATTTCAAAGAAAAAAACTCATTTTTTGGAGATTTAATCACACTGATTTAAAGGACAAACAGTCATCAAATTGTTCAAGAGCGAACTTTCTTTGTGCACAACCGCGACCGCGTATTTTTATCTTCTTGTAACTTCTTGATCCCTGGTCACACTGGCTTTGGAAACTATCGCAATCTTTTTTGCAAAATGGTAGTAAATAATTGGTAGGAAACAGTTTCAGGTTTTAGGAACTTGGGGGCCTAACGGTCGCATTTCCAAATTGCTTAGACTTATGTTGGTATTTGGGAAACTCAGTTTTCAAACTTGATGGAAGTGATTGGCTGTTATTTTTGACTTGTGCGTGCGAAGAACATGAATTGTTATTTTGTTACATACCCACCCCCCTCCCCCATCAACCACGAAGACCCCTGATCGCTGAGTTAACAGTCCTGAATTATATTTTTCTTTCCTGCTGATAACCAAAGCATTCCATATGCAGAAATTTGAAACATTTTTAAAAAGAAGGGTTTTTTATTATTCATGATTTTGAATAATATTTGTTCAGTGCATAATTTGACTAAGTTTCCGGGTCGTGACGTACTCGATGTACAAAGAGAAGTTGGCGTGTATTTCAAGTTCTCGAAACAATATTCGTGTAATTTTTTTCCGTGTTTTTTTAGAATTGGCGGAAACGTTTGGAACTGAGAACTCATTGATCGTAAATAAGTGAAAGCAGACTGTAAAAGGTTGGTGGTTAACTGTTCCTATGTCGTATTTTGCTGTAGATATCATACTTTTAAATATGGCCATATATAGGGCTTGTTACAATGTTTTACAAGACCGTAATCGAGTTCGTTTTTCATCAACCAAACCTTGGAAACAGGATTTGATTCATAGGGTTCGATCCTAAACGATTAAACAAAATCATATTGTGATCTTGTACGAGTTAAGTTTCTCAAGTTGTCAGTTCATTGTTTAGACAAGCGAACCACGATATACATGACCTGCTCTGTGACCCAGTAAACGGATATCATTTAATGCAATCACGTTCTACCACTACATCATGCTTATGAATAGCTTGGAACGATAACAGTTGAAACAGAGCTGCTCTTGTTTCGTTTTAAAACTGCGTAATAGCGCTGAACTGAAAACTACTGAACAGTGCTTAACTTAAGAATTCTTTGCTCTGATAGGTTTATTATTGTAGCGAGTTTAAAATATGCAGTCCGAGGAAAACGCCCGAAGGTTGGAAGAAAATGCAATTCGCAGACGTGTCCACCGAGTTCGTTGCCACAAGTTTATCGCACAATACTTTCGCCAGCCAACTTTCTGTAGTCACTGCGATGGATTTATTTGGTAAGTTGGCCCAATTTTTATTCCATTTGTTGTTGTTCTCTCTCTATTTCTGGAACAAGATGATTTCGCAACTTTTTATGTAAACAAAGTCACGCAAACTCCCTTCACATTATTTTGATGACATTGTTGTTGTATCAGAGAAACGCAAAACGTGCTTTAACCGTACATTCCTATGGTAACTTTTTTCAAGGCTAAAGGACTTTTTTGACATCTCATGTCATGTATGATTGAAACTACAAACAGCTTTGTGGAAGAGGAAGTTTGGTGTGACGCAAAAGGCTTGCCACACGAAATTGACACATGTAAATTCGATTCCAACAGTTAACTGCGTATTGCTTGAACGTGTTTTCTGAAGGCTGATCTATTCTTGGCCTCAGAACGCCCAAAAACACTCCAAAACGCAAATAAAACACTTTTTGTTTCCTTGTTTGTAATCATACAAACAAGAAAGCAAAATAATGTTGTGTTTTAGACAACAATTCTAAGCTCGCCGTTCATATATATTTGACCGAGCACAACTTTAATACTAAGTACGAATTTGCATTTAACTTCCGATTCGAAACCAAATGGTTGAAAATTAAAGATACCTCATATATCAAATTAACAGCCTAAGTCGGGTATTTGATCTTTTGACGCAATATAAGGGATATCGTTTCTGATCTAAGAAAAAAATGTCAAAATATAAACAAAATCTTTGTGTTTTGGTCACGAGATGTTAAGATAAAATTTTAAGAGTGACGGGCATATACACATGTTGTGCCGTCAAACTGAGCGCTGTTAGACACATTACGAGGTATTAATAAGAATCATTTTTATAACAGTGTTTTTCAGTTTATAAGAACAAACTTTATAAAAACACTGAAGTTGAGGTTTTCGCAACTGAAGGTCTCTGACCCATAATAACCCAATTTTTCAACTAGAACAATTGTTTTCGGCATATTAAGTAACAACAATTAAAATAACAAATTAAGGTCCCATTTTGCCAAGCTTCGGCCAAAATTAATGGATCTTTAATATAAACACTTAAATTGTTTTATATAATATTTATCATTATATAAAAAGCGTGTAAGTTAGACTCGGAATTTTTTTAGAAACCTTTGAAGTTTTGAAAAACTTTTCAAACTGTACGGGTTGTGATATTTTTTAAAATTTTCGGAGCTTTTTGGCAACTTTGAGCAGTGTTTCCGGAGATTTCGCGCTCTCTGTGTATCGAGGCCTAGACAGACATACATATAACAATCCTTATCACTATACATCCCTCCACCCAACAGCAACATCACTTCGTTATCATCTCCCCGTCATTTAGCAAATGTCAGCTCCAAACCTTATCTCTTTTCATTACATTGTGAATTTTGCTTTTGTATTAAAAAAATTGAAGGTATGACGATTTTCTGAATGTCCTTTGTTAAAGTTAAATATTTTTTTTTGGTTACAGGGGTGTTTTTGGTAGACAAGGATACCAATGCCAACGTAAGTTAGTTTTAAATGATATTTTACTCCTTAACAATCCCTCGTGCACAACGTGTTTGTAATCCTGCCTTCATATATTCCCTATAAAGCGATTTAGAGAATCAATTCGTTTCAACCTTAAAGAGCAACTGTCAGTAATTATCGACTAAGTGGAGAAACTTGAAGTAATCAAATGCCAGTTGAAAGATCTGATAATATTATAATTTCAATATTACTGATGTAATTATCACTTCAGGCGCTAGCCAGCCGAAGTAATAGTACACTCGTTTTCTATAGGAATCTTTATTTTTGGTCCGAGGCTGAATTTTCTTAAGTATTTTACGGGTTTCAGCCTCAAATTTTCTTAACATGTTTTACATATATCAGTTAGTACACATGGTGGGGTGAAAACATCCACCAGCACAAACTAGCTGGAAGCGGAAACTAGCATGTGTACCAAACACTGCTCTGGCAGGCCTGATACTGTTTATCTAGTCTACAATAAGAGATATATTCCCTGCAGGGATTTCAATTTGTTATACAATGTACATATAATCAATTTTACATGCATTTGAACATTAGCTGTATGGCGTACATTTAACAGTGAAAAAATGAGTTATTTCCATGAATTTGTACTGTATCCCAAACAAGTTCTTCTCCTCGGCCTCAGGTTTGTTCTTAACATGTTCCTAAATTTTGGGGTAAATCACAGCCTCTTGTTCTTATAAAATAATACCTCCTTACAAAAAAAGAGTGTAGTTCAAGAAAGCAACGGCCAGATTTTGTGATCTTTTTTTTTAGATTAAACCTTTTTCGCAAACTCAAACCTCGGGCCGTAATTTCTTAATGAGTTTATTGTTTTGCTTTTTAAAATATGATTATCTTCAATGGACGTGACAAGCAGTCAACTGTATATATAAACCATTGCGTCACGTCGAGGATGAACAGTTATTGTCTTTCCGTTGAGTAAAACCAATTTATATCGAAGTTGTCTTCCCATCTGGTACACTTTGTGAGTGCAAGGGTTATTTAAGAGTGAACTTTTCGTAAAAGGGAGAAGGAGAAGGCAATTGGGAGGAACAAGTGGGGGAGGAGAGTGTTGGAGGTACATGTAAGAATAAAAAGTGCCCCCCTCTGTAATACAAGTTTGGTAAGCACAGTCTCCAATGTCTTTGTGCAAAAGACGACCTAGAAGTCCGGGGGGGGTACTCCCTATATTTGGATGGTAGGTATGACCGCCGTATTTTTTAGGGTATAAAATTGGCGATCTGGTGTTTTTTAGGGTATTTTTGAGCGAAGATCGCACTCAGAAAAAAATCTGGTATTTTTTAGGGGTTACTTGAGCTAAAACGGTACGCTGAAGATAAATTCAGGTATTTTTTAGGGTATTCCAGAAGCGAGAGGTATTTTTAGGGTGAAATTTTTTTCCACTAGGTATTTTTTAGGGTAGAAATTCGAGCTTCCCGACGGTCATCCCTACCACTTTCACCCTGAAGTACCCCCCCCCGGGCCTAGAAGTCCGCATTTCTCGTTTGCCAACGCTGTTTGTAAACGTACCAGGTTACATGAAAGATCTTGCCACTAGTACGTTGGCTAAGATTGTATAGATTTGCTAAAATAAGTATTCCAAGTCGCAGTATTTGCGGGGGTTATTGACCTGAAACTGCCTCTGATTCGCTCATTCTTATCTGTTGTCAGTTTGCTCATTTGATAAATTAAAAGTTGAGGGGTGTCTAGTTGCAAATTATAATTACATGAAGTCACCCATAATCTAGATTGTCAGTTTAATTCGTTATTTGTTTTGTTTACTTGAATTTTAGTTTGCACCTGTGTTATCCACAAGAGATGCATACCACTTGTGATCTCTCCTTGTCCTGCAACAGAACCTGAGAAGTCAAGACTACAGGTGAGTAAACTATTAGTAAATTAGACGCCTTAAGAACGCAGTGGGCACTTGAAAGAATAATAGTACCGAAAGCCTATAGCTAGCAACATGAAGGCCATTACTATTTTTAGTATATATTAACGACCTGCAAAATTGTCTGGACATTGGTCAACCGAGAATGTACGCTGAGGATACCAGTATCAGCTTTAATGTGATTTGGTCAAAATGAATGAGTGGCTCATAACAGACAAGTTAAGTCTTAATATAGCAAAAACTGAATACGCGGTGATTTGCTCACGCCTAAAACAACAGCGTACCAGGGCCGTAGCAAGGGGAGGGGCCGGGGGGGCCGTGCCCCCCCCAGTTTTTTCCCCAAGTTCAGCAAATTGCCCAAAGTCTGAGAAAAAGAAGGAAGTATTTTACCAGTTTTCGACACTGATTTTGTTTCAAATAGTGTTTAAAACCCAAGAGATACGTTTTTGGACAAACTAATTTTCAAAATTTCCCGGGGAAGCATGTTCCCGGACCCTTCCCCAGAGGCCCCGCACCTTCGGTTTTTGGCATTGCCCCCTGTTTTCCACAGGCTTGCTACGGTCCTGCGTACAGAAGCTAATCGAATGTATATTTTTTTAGATAACAATGAGATAAAGAAAGTAGATCACATAAAATCACTTGCGATCAATATTGACCAGTATCTGTCCTGGGCCGAGCATATCGAGGGGATTTCTAAGAAATATCATCAGCTTTTGGAGCTCTGAAGTGCCTAAGACCGTGTATTGACTTACAGATGACGATCAAGATCTACAAGGCGCTAACTGAACCATACTTCCAATACTGCAGTGCAGTATGGGATTGCATTGCAGGTGATTTGTCTGATAAGTTGCAAAAACTCCCAAATCGAGCAGCTGGGGTAATTACCCGCTCAAGCTACGATATAAAGTCATCGGCCGTCCTCGATATGCTCGGCTGGAACCATAATCAACTATAAGAGCAATGCACAAAACAGTAATTATGTACAAGTCTCTGAACGCCCCCCAAAATCTCAAGTCTCAAATTAAGTTCCGCGAGAACGTATACAGGGCCGTAATAAAGGGGGGGGGGCAGGGGCTGGGGACCCGTGTCCTCCCCCCAGTTTTTTTCCGGCCCAACAAATGTGTCAAACTCAGCAAATTACTCAAAGTCTGAAAAAAACGGGAAATCTTTTACTAGTTTTAGACACTGATTTTGTTTCAAATGGCGTTTAAAACCCAGGAAACACGTTTTCAGACAAACTAATTTTCAATATTTCCTGGGGAAGCATGTGCCCGAACCCCCTAAAAGGCTCACACCTTCGGCTCTTGGCGGTGCCCCTCCCCCTAGTTTTCCAAGGCTTGCCACGGCCCTGCGGATATGATTTTAGAGACGCACAAAGCAAACTGGCCATACCGAGGCCTCAAACCGCTAACATGAACATTCCTTTGCTCATTCCCCACTCCAGAAATGAAAATGGGACTGGAACCGTCTACCCAAACGGTCCCAGAAAGCAGTGCTACAAATGCCAATTTTACAAGAACGAACAATACACAATCATTAGCGGGTACAAACCGTGATGAGATTCTAACAGTGGATTTCTCTATCGCATTGTTTTTTAGGTGAGATAAAGTCACATGCACTGTGCAAAAACAATAGTGCCGGGAAGATTGTTAATGATGAGTTATCTAAAATGCTCGTTAAAGCACTGCCTTCTGGGACCGTTTGGGTAGACAGACCCAGTCCTGTTGTAGTTTCAGGAATGGCGAATAGTGGCGCGACGCTATGGCTAAATGACTTGCCATCTCTCCGATAGTCCCAATCCCTCTCATCGTTTAAGAGAGGGGTCCATCTGCATTACGACGCCCCAGGCACACACACACGGCAAATAAGTAAAACAGGGATTTCAGTTTCTTTCTTTTAAATTCTGTTATTGACAGATATTTTAACCGTGTATAAAAAAGAATACTTATGTATGTTCCTCCCCCCCCCCCCCCAAATGTCAAAACAGCAGTTGTGCATGTGCAAATTGTAGCCGCAAGACGTTTCAAAGATTGCGCCCCGAAATCCTTATTTCACAGCTAAAGTAAGCAGCCCCCACCTTTTTTTGACGGAAAAATTACACAAAAGACATTTTACAGTCGACAAAAAAACAAAGTAGAAACAAAAATTGTTTGTTTAAACTAGTGTCTTTTATAAACTGTTCTTCCTTTTTATTCAAGTCTGTGAACTTGATTGATGCTTATGCGATATTTTGGTTAAATCATTGTCAAGAGATAAAACTGTGTCAAATTTTTGTTCACCAAATCTGTTTATAATTCAAGTGTCGCGGCGGGGGAAACATCCTGATGAATGTACCACACATGTTTAAAGTGCACCACTACATGAGGCCGACGTTCTGTTCTCACTGTGGTTCTCTACTGTACGGGTTGTGCAGCCAGGGAATGCAGTGTAGCGGTAAGTTTCCTTTTAATCGTTGTGTTTAGCAGCAGTCGCGTACAGGGGCCCACGTTTTTATCTGGCCTTGAAAAGCAACGAAAGGGCAACGGGAGACACTACACACTAGCTCTGGCGCATGTACGGTAGCGATACACAAGCAAGCACGAAAGTATAAAATGCTTTTGAAGACAGATTTTAAATTTTAAACCACAGATAAAAAATTGGCACCCTGCTGGGAAACGAGACGCCTTGGAACAGATAACGATTAACATAACCGTCACTTTAATGTATTCATAAGGATCAACATTAACATTAACATAAGGGTAAACCTGATAAGCATGAAGGCATGCATGTACGCAAGCTTAAGCGTAAGTCTCAGTGTATGCGTATACTTTTACGTAAGCGTAAGCGTGCGTTCGCGTAAGCATAAGCGTTAGTTTAAGCACAAGCGGTAAGGCGAATGCATGCTATACGTAAAAACATCATTACACGTACACGCAAACGTAAGCGTAAGCCTAAGCATACGTAAGAGTTAAAGCGGTGCGTATGTGTAAGCGTAAGAGTATATACGTAAACATAAGCGTAAGCTTTAATCGTTTACTTGAAGCATTTTTTCCGTCACACTTTTCATGCCGTTTCAAAACGCGAGGCGCAACATTTTCGAAAGTGATATATCACATATCGGATAGATTTCTGTAACGCGAATAACTTTTCCCTTTTCTACTGTACAGTTGTAGATATAAACAACAGCTTATAGTAGGCCCAGATAGAAATCTCGTGATACTTTTTGGATATTTAGAACATTTGATGATATTTAGAAAATGTGGTGAAATTTAGGGGAAAAAAATGGAAGTTCGAGGTATTTGGGGCATTTTTTGGTTCTCAGACACAATTTTCACATTTTAGTCTGGAACGTTAAAAAATCGCACCGCTCTCATTTCCCCAATCCAAACGAACCGATTTGCGTCACCAAAAATACTGTAGCGCCCGGCCAGAGGCTTGGGAACGTGGAAGTGACGTATCAGTACCAGCGGTTTTCCATCTTAAGTATCCCTTAATTCTTACTGGTCAAATTTCAAGAAGACGTTAACACCTGTCCACGTGGAGGAAGTGGTCAAAGCTCTCGAAGTCTTTGGTGTCAACGTGGGTCCAAGTTGTAGAACTTCGTTTTTCGCGTAGCCAAATGGTTTCCGATATTTTGAGATGCTTTGGACATTTTCGAAGTTATTTAGATAATTTTTAGACATATTTAAAGCTTTTTTAGCGAATTTCTCAGATGATATTTAAACTAAATTAAGGATATATTTATCTGGACCTAGCTTAGAGTGTAACATACTGCTTTTGTTCAAGCCTGCAAGATGAATGTCCACAAACGCTGCCATAGGAATGTTGCTAAGACATGCGGGATAAACCTTAAAGATATGTCTCTGTTACTTGCCGACCTGAGGATACTGGCGCCTACGACAGCTCGATAACAAGTCCGTCAAGAAACGGGAGCAAATGCGAAGAGGGCTTGCTCCAGAAACACAGCAAGCGAGATCTGCACGAACTGGATGGTTTTTCATTAATCGTTTTAAAAAACGTAAATGTTGCCAGACTGACAAACAAAGACTATCATAGAACAAATCATATAAAAACTACCTATTCCTAAAAGGTTTCTGCCTTTGTAGAAAAATGCAAACGAGAAATCTCAAGCTTTCCGTGTTCAGTTTAAGTATGCAAATGAATGGGATTTTGTTGGGTACAGAGTTTTCTTGAACCCAAACAAAAATCTCATATACACCTCTTATTGGCCGAGTGGGAGGTCAGTGCGGTAAAAAAATAAAGCGAGTTTTTTCCCCTCTTTTATAGTCCAAGCTTAATCGTGAAGCGCGCGGCCAATGAAGATAGGAAGAAATAATGAGGATCCACAAGTTGCCGTACGGACCGAGCAAACGAGGTCAAAACTATGTTTATTATATGGCTTTTTTTCTTTTCTTTTATTTGTTTTAAGCTGAGCATTGCCGAGCTTGAGTTCAACGTGTATAGTTATACAAATTACAAATAGTCGCTCCCGCTTTTGGTTCGGTAAGATCAATACGTTTTCCTAAAAATTATTGACTAAAGTCTTGGTCAAACGTAGATGCAAATCTACACAAGCCAGTGCAAGTTTTGACTCAAATAAAACGCGTTTAATTTCACTTCGTTTGGCCACTGACAAAGAACTCGCACTGACTTGTATTTACATTTTAGCTCGAGCAAAATCGATGCAAGTCAATGAAAGTCGATGCAAGCCAATGCAAGACACTGCAATCAATTCAAGTCCATGCAAGTTGGTGCCCAACTGAAACACAAGTTAAACTCAAGTTTAAAACTTGCACTGACTTTCATCGACTTGCATTTACGTTTGGTCAGGGCTTAAAACAGGCTTAACTTCAACGTTTGTTTCAACGTCTCGCTCTCTATTCTGACTAGCTAGATCTTGAAACACCCTTAAAATGTAGTACTGACAGAGTCAAGGGTTTAAGAGCCCACCGTCAGCTTTCACTAAAACCAGGCTTCAGAGCTGTCGGAATCATCGATGGTCAAAAAGAGTCACTTTACTGTTGCCAACTTCATGTTGAACGTCAAAGTTTTCTACGTACGCTTGCAATCTTGAGAAGGAAGGGGGGAGGGGTCGACCAAAACGAACATAAAATGCATGGTAAAACAACCTTATTTAACGAGGTTATAACACGTGACAGTTTTAAATTAACTGATAAACTTGTGGCCCTATGTGCGCACTTTACCCCCTTCCTCTGTCAGTGCTCCGCTTTACGGGTATTTAAAGCTTATAACCAACGCTTGAGTCACCGAGGATCGAACCGGGGTCCTCCAGCTTCGAAGGCCGCGGTGTTAAAATGGTTTGTACGCTTGTTAAAATGTGTATAGTTGTGAAAGACTCTTACGATGAACAAGATACAGGTCAGTATGGCAGTTCTTTATATAAAGTAGTGCTTGTATTGTAGGTTAGACTCGAGAGATCGAGTGCTTCTAGTAAATGATGTCCATAGTGTAAATAGATAAACACCACCATAATTATATGCAAAGGCAGCACCGTAGATCTTTCTCATGAAAAACAATTCTCGAGTTTTAATTAGACTGGCGACTAGTTTGTCTAGTTGTTTTTTCACTTGGTAACAACTGCAGAGTGTAGGGACCCAGGCCCGCAGGCACGATTTTTGTTGGGGGGGTGCAAATTTCGTAAACTTAGACTTTTCAAAGCCAAATTTATGGGTCAAATACACGAATGGCCGTTTTTTTAGTCGTTTCGATTAACGGAAGCACCAACTGTTACGACGATAAACCTAATCGGGCTTCTTCGTCGTCTTCTTGAACCTCCAAATGTGGACCTTTTTGGGTCCGTGGGGGTTGCGCACCCCCATCCTGCCTACGGGCCTGGGACCGATAAACGTGTGTTGTATGAATGCCTTGGAAGATTAATCTGCCTAGCAACTGATTTGGAGCAATGGCTCGCAATGTGGTAAGAAAAATTTACACTTTTCGGATTAAAAGGAGTCAGTACGTAGGTGCGGAATCAAACAATGAGAACTAATAAGTTTCGGCGACGCCGCGACAAACCAATAGGATTTATTATAGAAGTTAATAAACTTCACATGAAACGATATCAAAATGACCTTATTTTGTCTATTGTTGTTTCGACAGTAATATTCTTCTAAAAAGCTAAGCTAAAACTGCTCAGTTGTCACACAAATGTAAAATGCAGGACAAAATGCTGGAGTTTTTCAATTCTATGAGAATGCGGGTGATTTCCCCTAAATTCCACTGTGCTGGAGGTTCCAAGCACACTGATGCGGAAGCCCGAGCATGATGCGTGAGGGCTGGCAACCATGGCCTTGAAAATACGTTGACTTTACTAGTATTGTTCCATTAACTCGACAAAAGATGATGGTTCAGTTTTATATAGACTTGGAAAAGAGTGAAGCTCTTCAAGCAAAACATCTTGTATAAACTTCAGTAAGATTAAATGTGTATACAATTTGCAAGAACAAAATTACTACTAATGCTACATGTGCTTCTTTCTTCTGTGACTATTGTGTAGCGCAAGGTAGTTATGGATTGTTTGAAATATTATTCCTGATAGCTATCATACCGGTATTGTCGCAACAAAACGGGTAACTAAACTCATTAACAATTTCGTCACTGTTACATAATGAGTGGAATGATACCCAAATGCTTATAAGGAAAACCAAAAAGCCAATTTCAGCAGCGATATTTACAAGTTTACTTTCTGGAGTTTTTCTGTCGGATGGTGGGGGAGAGGATGTTGGCATACCTCCGCCTTATCGTTGTACAATGTTAGTCGAAAGTAAGTAGAGCCTGTTTCCCGCTCCCCAGACCACCCTGGAAAGTAAGTACCTTTGCGAGCAAAAAACCTTTGTTTGCAAAAAACATACTTTTCACTTCAGAGTATTTCAGGGTTCGTGCTACTCCTTAAACTCCTTGAAAACTCCTTGAATTTGGTGTTCATTTTCAAGGGCGCTTGAAAAGCCCTTGAATTTTGGAATTTATCACAGACTCCTTGAAAACTACTTGAATTTTGCACTTATTGGTTTCAATCTGATTCAGGTTTAAGAAACAAATGTTGCAAAATTTATAAAGCTTACTTTTGTATAAATTTGTTTATGAAATGTGTGTTCATTAAGCGATTTTTACATGTACAGCCGAACGGTGTTCTTGCACAGAGTCGACAGTTTTCATTATTATAGACACAATACCCCGCCAAAAACACTCCTTGAAAATGAAATTTGGCTCCTTGAATACTCTTTGAATTTTGTAGCTGATGGTCAGCACTTACCCTGTATTCCTAAGAGTCTTTAACTAGATATCGTGCTAATTTCTTTCAACTTTATCACAACCTTCTACCTTAATGACATAACTGAGAAAAGCAAGAAGCCAGAGGGTGTTAAGTAAATATATCTGCAAATGTTTAAGATTAGAGTGTTTTCAGTTGTCGCAAAAAATCTACGAACCGTTGGGCATTGCATTTTTGTGGCATTTGCCCATATATTGAGGCATATATTTTCATGCAACAATTTCCAGTCTCGCACGTGCTTTGCTTGGTTATGCAA
>JAOBYE010390646.1:0-14396 GCA_025403585.1 Parazoanthus swiftii
GGTAGAGGAGAGAGCATCGTCGATTATTGTCTTTTGAGCCCAAGAGAAACGTGCAGCTATATACAAGTATCAATTTGCTAGCTCTTTTAGACGAAAACAAAATTTAAGCCTTCATATTCCAAACTGTTCGAAGCATATCCGCCCTTGTACATATCAAGTGGACCCACTGGAGGCGAGTCCTTACTTTAATGATTAATTCACTGCTTTGGTACTGCTGTGTACTATAAAGATCTCTTCTGTCTGAACTGAGCTTAGTGACCAACATACTATTTTAAACTGATAGCGAGCGATTGAGAGACTATGTATTTCTGCCTACGGGGAATAGCGAAAAAACCATGCATCTTCTGGTTTATCAGTTACCTGAACTTTCATGTTATAAGAATAAGGACATCTATGGCTCGTTAAGTTGAAAGGTTGGTAAGCAAATTCCATTTTGGTCGAAGGTAAATATATCAAATGTCGGAGAATTTTGAAATATAGGGCCTTTCTGCTTTGGGAAAGGTGATCTTTTGATTAGTATACAAACTAACATTTCCACGATGAATTTCTCTCGGCTGTTTTGGTTATTAATTTGTGTTTGTCAGAATTAATTAGGTTCGTGGTAACAAATTAAAGACAAAACTTTGAAGATTCTTTGTCAAACCAAAAGAAAATCGAAAAACAGCCTATTTGCCATTTTGAAGCTGTAGTGTATTACTTTATTGTATTCCCGCGATGAAGTGCGTTACTCTATGGGTATTTCTTGCATAGCTGGTGAACTTGTTGGTTTTTCTCATCCTGGCACCAAGTTGGACGCGCGAGTTAAGGAGAGACTGGAGGAAAGTAAAAACCGCAGCACGAACAGTACCAATCATGTATCTTACGATCTCAAATTGAATGTCTACGTAACCGAGTCCATCAAAAAATGTTTTAAGCGCTTGCATTTTTGGCCCTACTTAAGAGAGCTGGTGTAAGGTACAAGTATACTCTCAATTTCTACTGCTCTGTTACAGGACCTGTGTTAGAATATTGCTTGCCTTTGTTCCATTATAGTGTGCCAGACTATCTATTAAGTAAAGATCTCGAACGCGTCCAAAGGGGGCGCGCTCAATAATTCCACGCGCGAGTGCGTGATAAATTGTCCAATACCGAGTTTGTTGACTTGACCCAAGAATAAGTTAGTTTTAACTGAAAAGTGTCGCAATATGACTGTGAGTGCCTATAGACTGAGATATATAGACTGAGATATAAACACGACAGGAGTTGTAGAGCACGAGAGAGGTATAAGTAAAAAACGACTGAGGCAAAACGGAGGGGTTTCCTCTTGTGGTCTTCGGATACAAACAACTGGGTCTGTTCACAAGTAGCTCAGGAACTTTTGAGCAGTTTTTTTGTTATTAATTCGAGCAAGTGTTTTAAGCTTCTGAGCATTTAGCTGTTTTGTAAAGGTTTTGTAAAATAATATGTGCTCAGTTTTATACTGTACGCTATTAAGTAATTATTAAGAGGCCTATATGCACTGATAGTTTTGAATTTCCTCAGTGTTCAAAACTATTTTTGATGGCTCTATGTTGTTTGGTCCTTTCAAAGGGTGTATCCACTAAGTGACGTATAGAAACTAAAACTAGGAACCGATTTGTGGAAGCCAAATCGCGGAAACAAGTTAATGGATGGCATGCAAAAGAACCTCGGATATTAATGAAATCGTGATTATCGATATCTTTAGCATACACAGACGGAACTGACGTTTGAGGCAATATTCTTCAATTGTCCTTGCTAATTCTCCATGATCCGTCCCCGATCCGTCGGTCCGATCATCCGTTTGTTTTTCGATAACTGAACATCAGGTATTTAGATACTATCATATTAAAGCAGAGCGAAACTGCCGGAAAAAGCCAAACGATAATCGTCTTTGAAACATTTGAGTGCATACTGAAGTGTTTATTGATAGTACCACATTATTGTGAAGGTTGTCAATGCTATTCTATAATATTTATATATTTTCGTCAAATACTTCCTCGGAGAAAGTCACACGTCATTGTGTGTTTTCCGTTGAAACCCCTGTTAAGATTGTTTAGTCAATAGTTCCTTGCGGAAAATATTCTTAAACTTTCCGAGAGAATGTAGAAACGCCATTCAACCTTTAACTAAAAGTATTCATTTGCGGGGATTATCAGAGTCTGGTCAGAATTTCAATTAGAACTGTACGTGCCTTAGTTTGTTTCCGGTGGCTGACTTTCTGACAAAACTTCGATTTTCAAAACCATACCTACAACCGCTGTGTTGAACGGCTGGCTACGAGGCAAGGTCAGCCGCGATAATAGAAGATTATGATCTTAACGAAAGGTAGGATTTTCGACCTGCTCTATATTTTCTCTTTAATACGTGATATTTACTAAACCTTTTGTAGTTCTAGTTTTGAATAAGGAACACGCTTAAAGCGTCGCTATCGTCGGTGCACTTGATCTGAACGGTTTAGTTGATGGTGCGGAAGACTGTGAAACTCCTGACTCATGCGATCATGCCCTCCTTTTCCCTCTGTTAGCGGCGTGAACACTGACGTGTATTGTATTTAAAACATTAGAAGCCATCACCTGTACACAGCTTAGAAACCTTGAGGAGCCCCTCGACCAGTCTCGAGCCGAATTCTTTTGCCCTTAACAGTGTTTCCTCTCGAGGTCAATGCGCTGCTGCAAAACGTGTACATTACCAAATGAGCAGCCCCTTAAGTTAAACAAAAATTACAAGAAAATCTCTATAAAAAGCTGGAATTAATAAATGGCTTGGGTAAAGGGGATAAAATACAGAGATAAAAATACAATAGAGATGGATTAGGTGGCTTGTCAGACTTGTTTTGTTCAAAGTGTTGTGTCCGTTGAATAATTTAGTACGGTTTTATACTATTCCCAACGTTTTTATATAGATATATCTGTTCGGTAAAGTTCAGCATACTGTTATTCCAACCTTTTTCTTTGGATGTTTCCTATGAAAGTTTGTTGGGGATGAGCGGGAGAAAAAGCGCTGAGACTACATGTTACTACAACCCAAACCGTTTTGTAATTCTTGGAGATACCCCCTTGACCTCATTGTGCGTGCGCGACTTTAGTAGAATTTACACGCGACAATTTATCAGCCTGATTTTCCTTTAGAAGTTGTATGAATCGAGTTGAAAATCCCCTAGTTTTTGGACCAAATAATTTTTTGTGACGCCGTTAGCCTGCGCGGCAGACAGTCTAAAAGGCGTTGGTTTAACCACCCTTTGAAGACAAACAAACCGGCTGCAACGCAGGCTAGACGCCGTCTGATTTTTTGCAATTTAATATTTAGGTTTGATTTGCTACGCAACATTACAGGTTTTCGAAAAATCGAGAACTTGAGACAACTGGGTCACATTGAAACTCGCTTCTCAAAGTTAATGCTTTCCGCTGAGGTTTTTTGAAGTACGACATAACTGAGCCGGCTGTGATAGTGACAGGTTTCAGCGGTAACCTACTGTACTTATACGGTTTTGTTTTCTCATAGATTACACCGATTAGCCGCTGAACACAATAATGAGCCGCACGGAGTCCCCAATACTTCATGGTACACTATGGTGTCCTCAATACTTCATGGTACACTATGGTGTCCCCAAACTTAGATATACTTCCATTGCTAAGTAAGGGAAATAAGCGAAGTAATGGAAGTTGGCCAATGGAAGTATTATTAAGTATTGGGGACACCATAGTGTACCATATACGAAGGAACTACCTGTACTTATACGGTCTTGTTTTCTCATAGATTACACCGATTAGCCGCTGAACACAATAATGAGCCGCACGGAATGGATTGCCGCTTTCACGATCATTGGCCTCCTTCTTGCGTGCTCGCTGGTCTATGTAGGGTACATGGTCTACCGCGCACAGATCATCAGGAAAAAAAACCGGGAAAAGAATTCTGCTGACCTTGATACTTCCTTTAGTGAAACTGCACCAGCAACAAAGAAAAAGTCCGGATCACCCAAGCCCAAGAGACTGGAAGCTACTCTGAAGATGCCGCGCTCACCGTATTCAGGTATGAAGACTGGTACTAGATTGTCGGGGGTCATCCATTTTAACAGGTGTTCAAAGCAAAATTTGTGGAGAGGGTGGCACTTTCATAAATAATATTAATAGTTTTGAAATATGATGATTATACTGAATATTTCAGCAATATGGATTTCAAAATGATGTTTTGATAAGAGATAATGTGCATTTATCCCAGAAAGCGCTTATTTTTCAAGCAGGCAAAGACCTTCAGTTATTTCAGAAACACTTGCAGCTCAGCAGTGGAATCAAAATTTTCTGCCCCCATCTGGAGTTTCTACTTCATTTACCCGTCACAACCGGCTGGAATAAATCCAGTTTTGACTGAATGGAAACTACCTCACGTTTCTGCCGTTTTTTCGTTGTTCGCGCGCCGTGATTCCCGCCATTTTTGGTGCGGGTGCGTTTGTTGATGACGTAAGTTTTTGGCTTTGACAGAGTTGTCGCATTTCAGACATGTTCATTTTGTAGTCACATTTTGGTCAATTATCCCCATTAAAAGTCGGCTTGCCCATTTTTTTAAAAAATAAACGGCAATAACAATGCTTTTGCAAAGCACGATAGAAACTGAAGCTGACAGCTTGTGACGTAATGGTTGTTTGAACCAATAAGAAGACCCTCATGTGTGTATGTCTGTCACTCCTTAGAAGGTGAAGTCCATAAAGTGCACGTGCAACCTTTGCTGCTGCGAAGGAATGGTTCCGGTGCATCGCCACTGAGTCCATTGGTCAATCCAGGTTTTGGACCAATAGGGGAGAGTCCCTTCTCACCGACCACGCCCATGTCTGCTGCACCCCTTGGCACCCTTGACCCCAGTCTGTACACAACCGTGCCCGAACACGAGGTGGGTGCGATTTAAAATTGGTGAAGCTTAAGAATATTTCGCATTACCCGGAAGTTTTGCAAGACGCCAATTTTGCGATCTCGGAGTTTGCATATTCGTGACACTTTAATTTTGCGATTTTGCTGTAAACTCATTTTGTGCGACACCTTTCACAGAGCAAGGACCGTGGTGATATTTGTTTTAACTTTTGAACTAGTTTTAGAAAACTCTTAAATTTGTTTGTCTTGAAGAGTAGAAATTGAAAGTGTTAAATTCGGTTACCTTTTAAACTAGTGTCAAAAGTGTCAAAATTCCAAAAAAGGACCATTTGTTTTGCTGCTTATCGTGGAGGTTAGATTTTTTAGTGTCAACTATTTTTTGAAAATGACACCTGAAGGCGTATTGTAGGGAGCGCAGCTCTGGTTTATACTTGCTGTCAATTGTAAAGAGCACACGCTTGCAAGTCGAATTTGGTCTTTTACGTACTAATGAATTTTACACATCTATTTGGTCACGTCATTGTTTTTTGCTTCAATATGCGTTGTTTTATAGCTTACACTAGTTATGTTTGTTCCTCATCTAAATTTCATGAAACCAGAAAACAGCAGCTATTTCGACTTTCCAGGTTACAGTGTATTTTATAAACCCAGGATTGAGTAACGTGTACCTGTCTTAACCCTTTCAGCCCGAAACACGCCATATGATGTGAATCAGTCTCCTCAAATGTTTCTATGGTTTTCTCGTAAACAGGTTGAGAGAGTTTGTTTTTCATCTTAGATAAATTGCTGTGTAAGATCGATTGCTTTATTCTCATTACCAAACAACTTGTTTTGTGTGGATGAAGTAAGGAGAATTTGCATACTGATAAGCTGGCTGGGGCTGAAAGGGTTATTTGACCGTACCGAAAAACATGGTTCTTAGCACACGAAAATCCGTAAAAACGCACAGAAAAGATTTTAAACCAACTTCAAACCGTGTATATACATTACGGAACATTGCAGTATATGTACGTTACTGTACAAGGATGGATATCGCTAAAGTATATGGCGTTTCTATGCCTACTAGCTGTGTTAGGTTCGCAAGGGATTGTGGTAAATTGGGCGTCCATTATCTTTTTCGGCACAGTCAATTAAAATACAGTCTGGTTCACCTTAAAGTTTGAGAAGTGTGCTGTGCACTCTGATACTGTGTGACAAATTGAAAGAATAGTTTGTCCCGTTATAGTACAGAATTTGAACACAAGAGTGCTTTTCCTCACTCCTTCAAGCAACAAAGATGGACAATAGTATCAAGGTGATTTGCACCACTAGAGTGATGGATTTTCCGTAGCATCAGAGTTCGACAGTTTGTGTGCAAGTTTGGAGGACAAATAAACACCTAACTTACTAGCCGTGTATCAAAGCAATCTGCACCACTTAAAAATTGTCAGTTGACAAATGTCGTTAAATTTGAAAACGCGTGGTATATGAAAACGTAGTAGAAGATTTAAAACTTGTGTGCTAATTTTCCGCAGTATGCCAAGGAGGCGTTCGAAAGTGAAGAATCGCTGTCTGGCTACCAACTAGGGCAAATTCACTTCACGATACAGTACGATATTCACCGCTCGGTGCTCACAGTCACCCTCACCAAAGCCACCAATCTCTCACTCCCCGATGTGGACTGGAACAAACCGTGCAATCCTTACGTCATCGTACGGCTTCTACCCGACTACAGACATCAATTACAGGTCAGTATTCACGTGCGTGTTGGTTCCGATTTGGTGTTTAAAATCCCGGGTTTAAAATATACTGTTGGAATAATTACCATACATTACCTGAAGAAAAAACATTTTGGAAAGTTATAATTTCGGACAAAACAGTGTACAAAAATGAAACCGTCTGAACTTTTTGTAGTATAGCGGAAACTTTAAAAAACTTTGGGCGACGCCATCACATATGCAAGGCCAGATAAAGTTAGAATTCGGGTTTAGTCCAGTTCTGGCCCCGTTTTTTCTTCGGTCTTTGCTGCGCTCCGGGGGACTGGGCCCCACGCGGAGTCCCCCGGAGCGCAGCGAAGAGCGAAGAAAAAACGGGGCCAGAACTGGACAAAGATCGGGTTAGGCTTTGCTCTGACGTTGTTCTTTTTATCACTGGAAAGGAATGTTTTTTTTTTCGTTAATAGAAGACAAAAACATAGAGAAACTCCAATTTGCAGTAGTCTTTTCTAAACTCTATAGTCGAAACACTACTTGAGACATAAGCTTGGTTGAGTTTGTGATGCTTGTATTTTTAAAATTTTGAGGGAACAGTAAAGCTATCACTTTCACAGAATTTCCTAGTTAGGCGTAAATTTATTTTAGGTATGTTTCAGCAAAGTGTCCGACATTTTTGCCAAAATCTTTGTCAGAAATTTGTCCGAAATGAGAGAAGACGTGTCCGAAAAAAATACACGTCGAAAATAAAACGTCCGAATTTTGGGCGTCCGAATTGTTTTGCAGACAGCTTATCTCAAATACTTGTTTTATCTCTCCCCAGTCCACCACACATCGTAAAACGAACGACCCTTATTTCGACGAGACGTTCGAATTCGAGGTGACGTATAAGGAGCTGGTCCTACAGACGCTGTGGATCACCGTGCTGTCATTTGACTCCTTCTCTAAACACGAGGTCATTGGACAAGTCTCTATGTCTCTTGCTGATATAGACATCACGTCCGAAAATGTGTTTCACACTCACCTTAGACCAAGCTTAAAGGTAAGGTTGAAAAGCTAGATGTGAAGTTTGGAGACTGTACGGCGCGTCCTTACCTTGGTAACAGAGTCTTCGGTCACTGGTATGACACTGGAGAAATGGTGCAGAAATCATGTTCAGCACGAACAAGCGCGAGCTTGGGGGTTAGGGGGTGGGGGTGAGGTGGGGTGGTCAACGGAGACCATGGCCTACTATTTCGTCGACGCACCAAAGGAAAGTTATTTGTATAGATCTTTGATTGACAACCGAAATTAAAAACGTATTTCAGGCCTCTTTTCTGGCTCCCTCCTTCTGAAGTTTTTTGATTCCACTCCCTCTACGACCAGTTTATTGACATTTCAGCTTATAAACTGTTAACACCAGAACTTATGATAATGATGATGACAACTACAAATTTGGAGCACTGGAATATAACTGGGTAGTAAAAAACTTGATGGACAAATAATAAGCCTCGCAAATAAAAAAAACAATAATGGTGAACAATGCTTTTCTTGTAGAAAAGAAACACTCTCCCATCCTTCTTCTGTTTTTATGGTTGTATTGTTTTTTTTTTGTAGTTGTATTGTCAGAACACTTGTAAATAGAGTAACTAGGAATTGATCCGCCCCGATTAGCCGTGCTATTTGCGAATCAGTATTATAATAGAAATACGTCTTTGTATATATATGCGAAATAAACTTCAGTTCAAAAGTTTAGTTCATTGGGCTAGTAATATAAGGAAATGATAAGTTTATGTTAATGGTAATATGAAGTCGTCTAATAGGAAGAGGTATCCTACATTTCATTAAAGGGTTTTTTGTTTGAATTCTGTCTATATTAGCAGTATTTCTCCAAATAAAATGGAAAGCATCCCCACGAATCTAATCTAATCGTTCTGCTCCAGAAACAAGTCGAACTGGGTGAGCTGATGATGTCCCTCGGCTACCTTAAATCTGCCGAACGTCTCACTGTAGTCATAATAAAGGCCCGCAATCTACCAGCGGTTAACATCAAGGGCACAGGTATGACAGTATGTCCTGTTACCCTGCCTCTTATTAATACATGAAAAGCATTTTCTCTTTGGAAACAGATTTCCTGAAATCCTCCTTTATGAAACAACAAACTGAAACCCAGAAACCGAAGGTTCTTAAAGACACGTGAGTTTGTTTTGCCCAGGCTGTAACTGGCGGAGAAAGTTTTGTACACGCTGTTTTTTAAGAACAACTTCATAAGAACAACGAGGCTCAGATTTGCCAAAGATTTTAAGCAAATGTATTGGAGAAATTAGGAACAACCCGAGGTTCAGCCAAATTTAATGGCTCTTATAAAAAAAGTGTCTATGCTAAAAACAATTTTTATTCACGACAAGATCTAAAAGCGATGAACACGAAAACACCCGGAAACCTGTGGCCGAAAATGTTTAATTTGCCCTCTGATTCAATATTCTATATTACTTTCCTCTTCATTGAGGAATTTCTCAAACAAACAAACAATTTTTTTCTGCAAGCTAATGTCTTTCACGTGAATCTCTGAATTTCACGTAAATAGCTGGTTGTTCGAACAAAGACTTTTGAGTGACAATTTGTTCAAAATGTTGTTAGTCATATTAAAACATTCACTTTAAAATATCAGCAAAGATTGCTAATTTATAAAAATTATTTATTAAGTAATAGTAATAATAATCTTTATTGAGGATATCAATTTCACTGATAAGTGATTTACAAACTAACAAAATTAAACTGATGTGAAATCTCCTTTCACAAAATTTTACAGATCCTTACGTCAAAGTATCTCTCATTCATGCGGGGAAGCGAGTGAGAAAGAAGAAAACGTCAACTAGAAAATGTGACTTGAACCCTGTGTTTAACGAAGCGGTATCATTTGATCTTTCTCCTGAAATGTTGAACAATGTCGACCTACTGCTATCGGTGATGCACGATAACGAGCCCGTGGGCTGTGTTCTGATTGGTGCACACGCGGTCGATAAGGAGTTGGAGCACTGGAAGGAAATGCGGACTGCCGCTAGACCTGTAGCAAACTGGCATTCACTTCAAGAGCCTAAGAAATTTTACTGACATTGCTGCCGTGCACAAATCAAATTTTGTTCGTGAACTCATTTTAAAATCTGAATATATTGTTTGCATAGGGAGTATTTAAAGAAAAATATTTTTAAATTTAGGTAAAATAACGAGTCTTCCAAACGCTTACTGCAGGGAGCTTGCGGTAAGACACTGGGAAACTAAACTGAAAGGAAATTAAGGACAAAATAAAACATCCCTGTAGTGGCAACTTATTAGTCTTTGGTAAAAGCTTCGAGTTGTCATTAGGAAATTAGATATATTAAAAGAGGGACGTTACTAAAACCTTGAACAGGGACCGGTCAATGTTTACAATATATGCAGCGATGCTTGACGTTCTTAATTGTTCAAATCCCCCAGCCTTCGAAGAACTTGTAGATTTTCACACCTCCGAACTCATATTGACCGCTCCCTGACACATATTGACCGTTCTCCGTTCCAGGTTTTAATAACGTCCATTAAAAAAGTCGTGGCTGGGCGGAAGTTACAGCTAGCGCGGCGCGCCAAACCGTGGTCAGAATTAACTTATACAGTAAGTTTTGCATAGCCTGTGGTTTGGAACTAGCTAACCAAGAATCCTAGTTACTGACTGACCTAATTAGAATATTGATCCAGCACGCTTTCAGTGTCTTACAAGTAACCACACAGAAACTTAATTGGCTGACTCCCAACCACAAATTATGCAAAAAAGTTACTGTTAAAACAGACCAGTTTCGTATTCGTGGTTGCCGCTGATTACAATGACTACAGACTCATTTACTCAGCGTTAGCCTCGTCTTGATGTTAGTTATTTTATTGTTATTTCAACACCAAACCGAGGCTAAGGCTGAGTAAAAGAGTCTGTAGTCATTGTAATCAGAAAAACTACGAATACGAAACTGGACTATTGCTATAAATATATTGCAAATAAGCTCTGACGCGTGGGAAACTGTGCGTTCATTTACATTTCTCGTTAGACAAACAAACAGACAAAGCATTAAACAATTTCTTTGGTTAAAATTTTCAGACAAACTCAAAACAGTAACTTTGTACCCTTTGTCGTCATGCTACGTGAAAAAGCCAGTTTACATCAACAAGACAACTTAATTCCTGATTCGGTGTACTACTGTGTAATAAATATATATAAATATGATCAGACAATGTCAAACTATGTACAAATTTAGGTTCACTACAAGATCTTTTTATAGGATTATGAGGATGATCATGGCATTGATGATAGTAATGGTAATGGTGCTGATATTAATGACGGTCATCTTGATGATAACAATGGCAAAGATGACGGTGTTCATGGAGGTGATGATAATGATGATATTGATGTTGATATACATGCAAATGAAAATAACAACGGTGATTATGATTATAACGACAAGGATGATGATGACGACAATGATGATGATGGTGGCAATAAAGTTGATTGCGATAGCGATAATGATGAGAATGATAATAGCAAATTTGATCTTGGTGCTAATAACGATGATGATTATCATGAAGGTGATAATGAAGATGATGACTACAAACATCAGTTGCTCTTTATGTACTGTTTTTCAACTGTTGTAAAGTGTTGTTTCATTATCAATTCACAAATTGAATTTCAATTCAGTTTCTTGTCCACTATTCGTGAGAGTTGTTGTGCTAGTTAACAGTTACTCCACGCTTTTCTTATGCTCAAAGAAACGAGTTCTTTGGTAAGGGCAGTTTCTTCTGCTTTAATTCTCGTATGGAGTGCAGCTCAACCGAAGACACTAAAGGCTGGAGGAGATCAAGTGTGCAGTGTCAAGTGCAAATCACCGTTTGAGAGAACTCGTAGTCAGGCGGCCAATAACAGTCAGATCTCTGTGACCGATTGGGCCAATTCCAAAGAAGATGGAACAATCCGGGTGCTGAAAGTTCTTCTGGATGTTCGAGCCTTGTATTTTTTGTTACTGCAGCAATTCAAGTGGAATTGTCAAAGTATTTTTCTATTGCTGTGAAGTTTCCACATCTTGTACTTGGATAGTATGGTCTTCGAAGGTCGGTTTTATCTGCGGAAAAAACCCCACAATCTCTTTACCTGCATTGTCAGTGTTTGCATTCTTAACACTGTCTATAAACTTTGCACTTCACCTTGGAGGATTTGGAGAAGATGAACAAAATGCTTTATTCCCGCAACAAATTATCGTTTTTTTATATATGGATACTTTAGGGAGAAGAAAGATGTTGAAATCACACAGGTCGAAATATGCTTGCATCTTAACAATAAGATCGATATTTGGTATATACGTACCGTGGCATGGTTATATCGAAAAGATTGTAGTCTCATTGGCTTGTCAGGGGCCCCGATTCTTCGCAGCCTGTAAGGATCGAGCAACCGCATTCAGCCTTAACAACTACTTATTATATGGCTGACTGGTTTCGCGCGCTGTAATTGGTCAATTTCAGGTCAGTAAGTAGCCGTACGGATCTCTAGTTCTGGAGCGGGTGTCATTTGCAACCTCGCTTGCTTCAAATAATCAACAAAGCCATATGACAAACATCTTATTAGCCTCGTTTACTCAGTCCGTACGGCAAGTTTTGGATCCTGGTTTTTTTCCTTCTATGTTTCCATGGCCCGCGCGCTTCGCGCTTTGGCCATAAAAGGAAGGAAAAACTCGGTCCATGAAGACAGCTGCTGAAATTCTAACTTCCCATTTACCCTTTTCTTGTTTGTATAACTCGTTGGTTTCTTTTCATTTTGCTAAAGGTGTGTGAATGAGAAAAATTAAAAGTTTCTTTTTGGATCGCACGGAGATTAAAATGATTTGTGCCGTCTGCTGCTCAAAAATTGAGCTTTTCCCGTTCTGCTTTTTAACGACGACGATTGAAAAGTGGACAGCTGGTTGAAATGATTTTATTCTGTAACTAAGTCTGTTGTTTTGTTTTGCTCTTGTTGATTTACTCAAGCTCCCTTCGGAAGGCGCCAGTGCTTAGGCAAAAGGCCACTAACGGCGGGAGTATATTACTCTTTTCGCGAAGTTTGAAGTTGCATTAAAGTTTGCAAACATCCTTCAGAAAGGGCTCTTTCTTGCAGCACATCAGGATCATCTAAATGTACCATAGGGATAAATATCTAACCCATCAAAGAACAAAAGATTAAAACTTACTTCTTTCCTGTCCAAAATGGTTTGGCGGTCAGTTCAAAGTCACAGAACAGTAGAAAGTAAGAAGTAACGACCTTCATAACTGTTATCGCAATGTCCTGTCAAGACAGAATTTAGAGTTAAAGACTGGTTTACAGTCGTGAACTTTTGCAACATATCTATACTGCAGTACTTTCTTGTTCTCCCACTAAATATATTCCCCCCGTATATTTTTTTGGGGGGGAGGGAGAGTTTAACCATTGCGTTGATGGGTCGACCAACAGGTGCTTGAAGTTCCCCTTTGATTGGCTTACCCAGCTTTGACGATAATAACAGCCGACAACTTAAAAGTACATAAACGTTCAGGGCCGTAGCAAGCCTTGGAAAACTGGGGTAGCACCGCCAAGAGTCGAAGGTGTTAGCCTTCTAGGGGAGGTCCGGGGGCATGCTCCCCCGGGAAATTTTGAAAATTAGTTTGTCTAAAAACGTGTTTCCTGGGTTTCAGAGTGTCTAAAACTAGTAAAATATGACAAGTTTTTCTCAAACTTGGAACAATTTGCTCAGCTTGACACATTTGACACATTTGCTGGGGAAAAAACTGGAGGGGGGGGGGGGGCACGGGCTCCCCCGGCACCACCCCTTGCTACGGCCCTGACGTTCAAACACAAAAAAGTTCTTTGTTAGCGATTATGATAATACTGGGTTTTCACTGGTGAAATACTGAAGCACAATTCGAAGCATAAGGAGTTTGGATAACAAAGGAAAAAGCCGGGAAAGAAACACTGGTGTGAACTTGTTCCATCTACTAGTAAGCTGGCTCCTCCTTTTTTCCTTTTCTTTTGTTTTGTAAATGTCATATAATTGTGCTTGTTCTTATTTCGCTTATGAAAACCTGGCATGAAAGACAATAAACTTCAGAGTAAGTGGTTTTGAGGCATGCGAGCGACGCGGTACTGGTTTTCTTGGGCGAGTAGGTCGCTTGGAAAGATAGACTTTGTTTAATATAGGACATGCCAAACTCTTGTAGGTATGGTGAACTCGGGTGTCAATCCTTAATTTAACTTTCAGTTCACTTTCAAATGATTACTTCTCTTTGGATTTTTCAAAAAGTGCTCTACATCTTCCGAAGTAGAGTTTAATATCAAAATATGTATACACAAGTCGGAGCACAAGCATATATTCGATATAGCTTTTAGAAAATAGACATTGAAATAACTGTATTCAAACTACAGTTTGCATGCGATCCAAAAGCTAACCTGCCCTGCTGTAAAATTTCGCTTATAATCACTGGGCTTATATAAGTTTGTAAAGAGGCTTGTGTTGGTTTATAAACGGAAGCGCTTGTATTCGGGGGGGGGGGGGTTGGGCTTATAAATGGTATGAGAATGTTTCAGAACTAGCAAGCAAGAAGTAAATGAAGACTCCAACGTGTGTTAATAACGGGTACTCTGATTGGCGGAGAAACGTAAGGCAACGCATATGCGGCCAATTTTCAATTTGAGATTGTACTACGTTTTGTGAAAGCAAACTTAAATTGAGGAAACAAAGAAATAGGGATGGCTTATAATCAGGGTACTTGCATTAAGTTGGGGTGGGGGGGGGGGGGGGGCTTATATCCAGAGTATTATTTTTGTTTGCAGGTTGGGGGGGGT